>JAKSZP010013549.1:0-82472 GCA_022478985.1 Massospora cicadina | reverse complement strand
TATACTTGAGGGATAGAATAAACCAAATTGTCGGCGGGTAGGTCAAAATAAAAATGAGCACCAATAAAATGTACCTTGGCAATTTCATCAAATGGAAGTAATTGACCTTTCCCAATCTCTTGATGTTTCTTGAATAGGATATTTTTGTTAATTAAATTCCTAAGTAATAGATCAATAGGCCGCTGTTAACCTGGATTGAGGACTCCTAGAAAAACTCTTGGTTCAAACCTACTTACGCCATCAAGACTAGTAATATGTAGCAAGCAGTTTGGGGTATACGCAAGGCTATATTTGTGGAAACCACACTTTGCTATCATGGTATAATTCTTTCCTCCTAAGTGCTAATATGATATTCTCTCTTAATCTACTGAGTCAGGTAGCTTTATTGTGTTTCTTCCAGAGGTACTATATTGCAAAGGTAAAGAGGAAACAGGCTTCTCAACCAAACAAGATTAATTATTTTTTCTGGCTGCTATATTATCTAAGACAAGGGGAACTTCATAGCTGATGAGTAATAAGTTTCATTCTTTCAAACTGATAACTCCTTCATATGTTGTCATAAACTGCATCCCAATGAGATTATCATATTGACTAGTGTCTAGGGCAATTGCAGGGGCTGAAAATAGTAGATTTTTAACTCAGATTGGCAGATGAGTATGCATTTATCGCCTTGGTGTTGTTTAGACTGGATGCTATATATTGAATGTATTCCAGGTCTGAGGCGAGCTTGATCTTCATGATGAGTTGTGATGACACACATTGATAGGTGATCTCATATCCAAGTTAGTCATAACTCAGACCTTCTGAACTATCACTTACACTTTGGTAATGGGTTTTTACAAACTTTGGTGGAAGGGCTAACCGACTTGAGACATAACGTTGCATTAAGCTTTTAGGCAGTCTAGGGATACTTCTTACTGATCTCCAGCAGAATGTGGATGTTTGAGATGGGTCAGATCAACAGGTAAAGGTACTAATCAGCATTGCTGGCTGTATCAGTTATCTGTAGCACCCTGTATCTTACTGAGGTAAGTGACTTTGGGAACATGAGCGTCATCAATATTTTTGGCATTCAGATAGTCCTAAACGACAATTTCAGCAGATGAACCTAAAACAAGTACCCTGTGCCCTTATAACCCCCTTTGGAGTAATCAGCATGTTTGTTTTCAATGCAAGTGAGTTGAGCAATTTGTAATGGTTCACTTTTAGATACTTTGGATCTGTTGGCTTTAGAAGTACCTGATTTTAATCTGACACTCCTTTTCTCTGCTCAGTAAGGGCAGGGTTCTTCTTGAAGGTAAATAACTCTCTATGGTTGTTCTTCTTAAGGTATTTTAATCTTGTCTTATCTCCTTCTTAGGATTTGCTTAAACTACAATATACACTTTTGGTTATGGAGGCCTTTAATGAGGTCTCTGGATTGTGTATGTTAACTACCTTAAGCAGGGCTTCTTTGATGTCTAAGACAGAGTTTAAGCTTCATTTGACGGACGTGAAGTGAATGGCTAGGTCAATGTTACTATGTAAACCAGCAATGACGGTAGGTATGGCATCATCTATAGTAAACGTCCTTAAGGTCAACAACGTTTGGCCATCTATGTAAAAGTGGTCAGCAAATTTGGCAAGAGTTTTATCTTGACATAGCATGATTCTCATTAAAGCCTGTTTCTTCATACTCAAACTCTGATTTGATCAAAATTCTTTAATGAGCGCCTATTTCACTTCTCTACAGTTATGCAGGTCTTCCATATGAGGCACCATAACCTCATGAGACATACAGCCTCAACAAGATAAAATATGCTTAACTTTTTGATGATTGGTCACACCTCCAATCATGGCTTCATAGATATAAAGGAAAGATGCAATACTCCATATGCTAGGAGTAAACTGTACTTGAACTTAGGATTGGAGGTAATGGCCTCTAATTCAGCAATGACGTGTACTCCAGGAGCTTTGGACTCAGTAATTTCAGTTCTTAAGTCTCTCTGTTCAACTTGACGTTTGAGTTGATGTATCTGGTCCTGTAGAGGATTGAGATGTTGCCCCATTTTCTCCAGGGTAATTCTTGGCATAACATCCAACAGATTTGTTCTTCTTTTAAGAATGATTTTATTGTTCTCCAAGTTCTTGATGTAGATGTCCAAATTAAATATTTGTTGGTGAGCGGATGAGCAATAGGTATGCAAAAGCTTGTTCTCATCCTCCAATATTTTAATGCGCCAATGAAGGTCCTCCTTCATCTCCTTGCACTTGGTGCTCTGAGGAGGAATGTCGGTCTTGGCTTTTAACTCTCCTGTGAGAGTGTTCCTGAATTGCTCAGCTTGATTGAGGCGACAATAAACTTGATTTATGTCCTCTCAATTGGGGGATTTTCTCTCAAGTCGTTCTCCAACTTGCTGAGTCGCTCAGTAATGAAAGTGTAGACGCCTGAGTCTAATAGTTTTCTAGATCTTGTTCAATTTAAGATATTTGGAAATGATATTTAGTGACATTGATGAAGTCTCAGAGGTTTAATGGGCCTCCAGCTCATCAATTTGCAATAGGGCTTGCTCTAGACAGTTATAAGGAAGGAGATCTGTTCTTCCTCTTTGTGACATCTAATGAAGATTGGGTTTCCATTTCGCCAAGAGCTTTGCTAATCTATCAATGATCTCTTAAGCGAAGATGTCAAGTAATTGCTCAGTATTTTTGTTTGACTCTGAGATGACTTTTGAAGGAGCTTTATAACTTCCTCCACATACTTGATGACTACAGAATCAACAGTGCCCATTTCATTATGGAGTTGAATAATTTAGAAACGTTCCACTTTGATTAAATGGCTCATATCTTCTATACTTTGTGACGCTAAATTATATACCTTCTCAAAGGCCATCCATAAGGCCCCTTGAGTATTGATATGATGGCAAAGTTCCTCATTAAGGACTATTGAATGCACAATATGATAAAATGCAGGGTGTATTAATCACAAAATGAAATGAGAGAGATTTATTCTTGACCCATAAATCTCTGTGAGAGAACTAAATTCATACAGGTTTGTAAGAGATCAGACCATGGCAGTTGCCCTTTCGCGGTTGCCTCTTTTTTCTGGGTTAATGACTCCACAAAGTAACTCTTTAAATTCTTCATTAGAGATTTAAGTAAGATGATGATATTTGGGGATCTCAATAGATTTTCTTGAACTTCTTCAAACTCGAAAATTTGCGAAAACCCATTTAATCATCTTTTTCATCGTTTCATTGTGTGCCAAGAAGGTGACACTATCAATCAGGTATCTTCCATGTTGTGATCAATTAGTTGCAGGTATTGTTAAGCATTATCTGAGCCCCCTACGGTGATCATCAAACTGTATAGCTTCCATTTTTAAGCTCAATGGTGGTATGGCCAAGCAGCTTAACAGTCTATACTTAAGGCTGACTAAATCGCACAAAAAGTATAAGGATTTACAAAAAGAGGTGCCAAGTCACCGCTTATGTCCCATCAGCTAGAGTAACTATCCTATGGTAAGAATGGAAAAATGGTCTTGTTGAAGTCAAGTACCAAAAATAAACATAGAATAAATGACATCACTTTATTAGAGTATATAATAAGAGTTTTTATATGTTACAATTAGCAATATCACCAAAATGAAAAGGTAATATTATCAAAGGGAATAACATCTAGAAGTGGGACTCTTGTCAGGCGAAGTATTCTAGGTATTATAACTCCTTTGTATCATAATTTTAATAAGGTAAGAATAGTGAGTAGAATACCTAAGTCAGACGAGACTGGGGGTCACTTAGGTTGATCATTTGGAAGCTTCTTGATTCTTATCATTTTTGGGTTCATCTTAACTTGCTGCCTTGAGTGCCACTTTAATTAAATGTCTCCTGACCTTCTGATGATCTGTCATTTAAGATGAGGCAGGAATTCATCTTGGAGCATTTTTGGCTCAATTTGGTCCATTAAAATTTTCCTAAAATTATATAAAGCTGTGATGACTTCTGATTTCCCTGGGTAATTTATTGAGGTAATAGATTAAACTCCCTTCTTAGTTCTAGATGTCAATTTGGTTGAGGATTTAAAAGATCAATATTCTTCCCATCACGTCTGATATCAGAATATCAGACAATAGTGCAATTATCTATAAATTTATCTTGTTAGGGCTGCTAAAGCTCCTTAAGAAAAATCAAGATAAAAAGGAGCGTTGTCAATATGACCCAGAATAAAATATTTCTTTTATCTTATATTTTCTAAAAATCTCAGTAGAGAAATTGGACTAACTAGAGATAAATAGTCAAAATATTAAGACTATCTAACCTACCAGTTAAAAGTCAATCCTAGAGTTAATAATTTACTAAAAACATAAGTTTCTGAATCATAAAGATCCTAAAGCATCAAAATATAACTACACAACCCATGTTTTTTAAAATTTACTATGTGGTTATTGATACAGGGTTATTGCATTAATTCTTAACTATAGTAATTTACTTAGAAAAGATCAAAGATAGACCAGAAAATACAATTATAAGCTTACTATGACTCAGTATAGGTTACCTTAATGCATTAATTATATATGATAACGTGAGCTACATAAGCTAAACACTGTGTTGGTGTTGCGCACCAGAGCCCCAAACCAAGATAGCAATTAGCAAAGGCGGTCCATGGAATTTCTGGCCTATCATATGCTGCGCATGGAGGTTTTCCATATTTTATCCTCCTTTCTCATTCATTTGATGTCCCATTAATTGGAGCGGTATCATCCCCAGGTCAGCCCACTTCAAATAAAAATATAAAAATACATAAGCTAAACACTTTTAAGATTTCTTTTAACTTACTTAAATTTAAATTTATTGTGGGGAAGGCTGACCATGGGACGGACACTTCTGAATATGACTCAGATGAGACAAAACTTAGTACCAGGGGAGGCACCCCAGAGAAGCGATGCTATCTCTTGTTGCCAGCGGGAACGCCACTTATGGGGAGGGGGAGGGAACGTGTGAAGGGGTCGTAGCCACTATTGAGCACGTGTGGAGGAAGGGGTCTGATTTGATGAACCAGACTGGGAACCAGGAGGAGACCAGCTGTCAGCGACGCGGTGGGAGATATCCAAACATCCACGCTTGAAAGTGGTCCACCAAATAGACCAGAATCTGTGGACAGCTTCAGGGAGGGTGGGGATGGAGCCAGCGATGGCATCCAAGACAATCGTGTGGATAGTCCACATGGCGATTGCAGCCACCAGAGCACGGAGGGAGGGTGGGAGGGGGGAGGCCATTGATGAAGCAAACATATCCCTTGACAGACTGAAGGGATGCGTTTGATCCTGGCCTAACAGACGTTGGACTTCGCGCCATATCACTTTAGAGGTGGGGCACTTCTCCAGGCGGTGGAACAGCGTTCCATACTGGCCACACACGACACAGGATGAGTGTAAAGCGTTAGAGCGCTTAGCTGTACGATACACCCGCCTCAGGCAGCGCCACACATGGGAGCGGACTTGAGGCTGTAACAGAGGATGGTGTGCGTATTTCCAGATAGTCTTTTGGGTCTCAGTGGAATAAGGGATGTCCATCATGTCCAGGTAGTCCACCCTGGATAGGACTTGGGGTCGAATGGGGATCACGCCATCATGGATGGGTAGCCCCTGTACCTCTTGTGTGAACTGAGGAGAGGGGCGGCCTCTTTGGGTTGTATGTCCAATAATACGAATTCTCCACTCTGCGCTTTGCATGGAGAGTAGGATTCGTTTGTAGTGGGTTTTAGTCCCGTGAGGACCTGTGGCCGATGTGTGTGATGCGAGGTATTTCATCAGGGAGTGGGGGTTTGATGGATTGTTGAGGCCCAAGGCTCGGGAGAAGTTGGAGCAGGCCGTGTGGGACCAGTGTTGGGATGGGAGTGTAAGAGCGGTGACAGCTGCGATCCAGGTGCCCAGGATCTTGGCAGCATGGGCTTTGAAGTCAAGCAGGCCCATGCCACCATGATGATGAGGGCCAAACATGACCTCTAGCCATACTGGTGGAGGGCGGCCTGACCAAAGCCATCCTTGCAGCAAAGCATACAGGGATTTGAAGAAGCTTGGGGAGAAGGGGATGGCGTGGGCTCCGAACCAGACTTTGGATAGGAGCATAGAGTTGGCAAGAACAACCCTTCCAGTGAGGGTAGTAGGATGGGCTCTGAGAGAGGCGATTCACTTCGTCACATTGTCCAGTATACGGCACTCCATTACTGCTGACGTGTATCCGCCTGCCTCCATCCACACGCCCAGATGGCGTACCGGTCCTATGGTAGGACGTGGCACAAAGGGGAGCACCAGTGGAGCGGTGTGTGTTGAGTTAGTAAGGCGTGGACGTGGGCGAGCAGATGGGCCAGGTTGGGAACTACTTGCTGGGGCCTAGCAGTTCTGAAACTGACCAAGGAGGATGATTTCGGTTTTGGAGGCGTTCAGTGCCGCGTTGCTTACCCAGGAATATTCCTGGATGAGGGCTTCAAGCGCACATGCATCTTTGTTATTAGACACCCCCACCACACAATCATCTGCAAATGCCATCATCTTGACTGGGGTTTGTCCTGGCACATGGACCCCAGTGAGGTGGGCATTCACATTTCGCAGTAGTTGGTCAAAGCTGAAGTTGTATAAGAGTGGGCTGAGGGGGTCCCCTTGTCGCAGGCCCCTTTGAGGGCGGACTACTTCCGTTAGGAAGCCTGGGCCACGCACTGCCATTGTTGCAGATTCCGTAAGCAGCATCACCCAGTTAATGAAGCGGGGGGGGTAGGCGGAATTGATGGAGGCAGGCCCTTAGGTTTTTCAGTTTACTCTATCATAGGCCTTTTGTTGGTCCAAGAATTCAAGTGCCCCAGAGGCTGTGGACTGACACACATTAGCCACAGAGTGCACATTATCCCAAATCGACCTTCTGGGGATGAAACTGAATTGTTCTGGGGAGATGGTGGCAGATGCTACAGTCCCTAAATGGTTAGCCATGATTTTGGTTAAAATTTTGGTGTCTGTGTTTGTTAGAGAAATGAGGCGCCAGTTGGCTAAGTCAAGCCTATCCCCTTTCTTGAAGAGTGTGACAGTAAAGGCCTCATGTCCTCCTGGTAGGAGGCGCGTTTCCAACAGGCTTTGGTTGAGTGAGGCTAGCAGCAATGGGGATATATATTTAAAATATTTTTTGTAGAACTCATATGGAATGCCATCTGGGCCTGGGCATTATTGGTTTGGCGCACCATGAATGGCTGTCCATAATTCATTCAGAGTAATTAAATTCATTATGTCCGGGTATCAGAAAATGGTGCGGATATGAGCTCAGTTGAGAAATTCCGCCATTTTGGCCAGCTGAATTGGTTCAGCTCGGTATAACTCAGAGTAATATCTTTGCATTTCGATTGCCACTTCAGCCAGTGTGTCCGCAATAGAATTATCCAATCTTCGCACCTGTGTGCAGGCCACGCTCTGGCGTGGTGCAAAATTTTTTTAAAGAAGTATGCGGTGCACTTGTCGCCTTTAGTGATGCATGTGGCCCTGTATTGGACACAAACCCGATGTTTGTGTTGCCTTTTGAGTGCGTTGAGGTGGGCGGCTGCCTCCTCCCACTTCCAGCCCCATGCAGGGCTATATCCTGTGGCTGGAATGATGGAATCCAAGTGGGCCAATTCTGCCATTGCACACGATATAACCGCTGATGTGGCTCATGAGCGTCTGGAGGAGAGATGGCGATAGTGGCAGATGGTGTCTTCTTTGAAAGTTGCCCATGTGGAGATGGGGTCTGCGCAAAATGGTGCAACAAATGATTTCGCCAAAGTTGCCTCTTCCACCTACATGGAAAATCATGGCGATGCAAGCTCGGGGGGGCAGATTTTGCACCAATGTGGGGCCTTTGCAACTGTGATGGGTAAGTGGTAAGTTATTGAGACCATTCAGTGGTTGGAGAATTCCATTTTCGTTGTTTTGAAGTGGGAGATATGGGGTTGGAATTTCGCCGGCGTTAGAATAAGGTTGATGCAGGTCATGGACCTTAATTGGTCATTGTGGACGTGGGGATGCATCATGTTTTTGAGCAGTGGGGCATGTTGTGGCAGCGCATCCATTAACCCAAGGGTGGCTTTTAGAACGTGTAGTTCTACATGACCCTGTGGGGCGTGGGGTGAGGGTGGCCACCAGTCCGTTGGTGAGGTTAGCCAACAGTTCATGTCACCAACTAGGAAAGAATCGGGGGGTAGCAGGAGGGATTTGACCAACAAGAAAAATTCCCGATGCTTGTGTGCACTGTTTGGGGTGTAAATGTTGACGATTGTGTGTGCAACATCAGCCCATGAGAAGGTGACAACGAGCATTCAGCCATTTAGGAATGTTTCTGAGGATGTGAATTTGAAAAAATTGTTTTTCTGAATTAGCACCCCACAGTGCTTTGACCAAAATGATAGGGATGGTAGGAGCATTGTTTTCCAAGCTTCCTCAGAACCTCGTGGACAGTGGGACTCCTGGATGGCCAGGATATCCATGGGTAAATTGTTTTGTAAAAAACTCAGTTTCCTAGCCTGGGACGGGGAGGCCTTGAGTCCAGTGATATTCAGCGTCCCTAGAGTGAAGGTTTCCCCCATCGCACCTTAGGTGCGATGGGGTGGGCCCCTGGGCCCACCAGCCTCTTCCAGATCCCCACGGGCTTTCATAGCAGTGCAGGTATTAGCAGCAATGCTATCGGGGTTTTTGTTAATTTTTGCAGAAAGAGTCGCGTTGGCTTTGGCCTTCACTTTTTGTTTTCCTGACATCGGACGAATTTTTTGCGGTGCGGATAAGTTTGGTGCACCATTGAGTGGGGCAAAAAATTTTTTTGGTTGGGATAGGTCCCAAGTCAGTTTTGACTGGAGCTTGGGTGCAGCAATTGGGTGAGATTGAATCTCCCATCGGATCCTCAGATTGAGTGGCCCACTCAGCATGGGCCTCCCAATCTAATTGGGTGATGGATTCCCGAGTTGCTTCCGCTGCGAAGGTCTCCATGTCCTCCTGGCGTTGTGAGTATGGGATGGTGGTGGTGGCCTTGGCCGCTTCCTTGGCCGCGGCCCTATGGGCCTGCTTGGCCTTCTTCCGCTCCTGCGGGGAGATGGGCTTTACCAATAGGTAGCAGCCTTGTGCTCCCCACGGGAAAGCCTCCTTGGTGCTTGCGGTTGGTTCATAGTGCACCTCTCCGCTGGCCATGGCCGCCGAGGGGTGCTCTTGGAATGTGACACCCTCCTTGATGGGGCATGTATGTGCCTTATGGCCAAACACGTCACAGTGGGTGAAAATGGGGGGCGCGCTGTCCACGGTTACCCAGAATGGGTGGGTGGTATGCCCTGCGATGTCAATAAAGGTGGAGTGTGGGATCTGGGTTAGGTCCTTCGTGATCTCCTCAGTTGGGGTCAGAACTGCGATGGCTTTGCCGGTGCACAGGTGTGGCATCAGCATGAAATGTTGCACTTCAAAAGATTGTATTTCACCATATATGGCGAGACCATCTTTCAGGTGTTGCTCCAAAATGTCACGTTTTACCGTAGTAGGCAAAAAGTCAAACGTGAGGAAAATTTGGTTTGATTTTGATCATCTGGTGCATTTAGTTTTGACAACCTGTTGCCCTTCGGGGAGGTTGACCACTATGCACACCGCTGCAGCCTCGTCTGCTGGTATTTTGCTTTTGAAACCTAGGTCCAGCCAACCGCGCAACATGGAGTGAGGTGCAATGTACACCGCGGTCAGGAAAATTTTGTGTACATCTTCACAAAATTTTTCCCATAGGGCCATTTTTTGGATGTCCAGATACACATGGACTCCGAATTTCTTTTAACTTATTAATTATGATTATATTTGCTTTTTAAGAGCTCTTAAAGCATCAGATACATCAACTTATTCCATATTTGTTTATCAACTATACAAAGTAAGCAAATATTCAATCTTTTTTTACTATAATATTTAAAGACCATACAAATGTATGCATATCATGATCAGTATTTCACCTTAATTGGAGTTCATGTTTTGTGTTATGGATGAGACCATATATCTTACTAGAAAGTAATTTCTCAACTTTTGGAGATAACTTTCCGTTATCCAATTCCAAACAATTTCTGATATTAACAATTGTTTTACAGAAAAAAGAATTAAACTTACTTTTATAGACTATGCCAATCCAAATAACTTATATTAGTTCATGAAGACATCAAACAAATTTTATTCAAATAGGAAACAAGAAAATTTGATGCCTGATTGCGCTGACAACAATGAAATTCAAGCCTCTTTTATACCTTTATGGGGGCAAAGTAATTTTCAAACACCAAATAATGGAGGAATTCCAGTTGATGCTGCTAATGATGGGGGATTCAATGTCCCATTTAATAATAGGTTCCACTTATAAACTATCAAATGAATCTTACCAAATTAGGCAAATGACAATTTCCAGAGTTGTTTGAGCCCTTGAATCTAGACTCAATGGTATGACGCCACGACCTGAACACAAAGTATGAGATTCAGAAAAGGGAAATATATTAATTAATGAAATTGGTGTTTCCACCCCTGAACAAAAAGTTGGGCTCACAAAAGGAAAAGCCCAACATAAAGGTTAAGGAAAAGTCCACTATGATATGGAGCTCACACATTATAGAACTTACATAAGTGGATGTGAGACTAGATTAGAGATTTAGAAGTGCCTCAGCAGAAGTTTTTAATAAGATGCAATTCACTTATAACAAATTCACTTATTCTAAAACAGAATTTTGTATATACTAAAAATATAAAAAAATAGTTCATTTTTATCATATTAAAAAATTCTTCAAAAAAGAATCTCATGTTTACTTTTTGTTTTACTTATTCTAGGTTAATTGAATAGATCTACAATAGCCAGTCTGAGATCAGATTCAAGCAGAAGATACAGTAGCCAGTCTGATATCTAATCAAAGGGACATCCACAAAAAGGATACCTAGGTGATAATAGCACTTAGGGGAGGTTAGTTGAGGATTCCATTGTGTCTTAATAAGAAGGCTAACAGCCAAGTATGTGCAAAGAAGGCAAGAGAGTGTCCAAGAAGAGATTGTCATTGGAGTAACCAACAACTACATCCATCAACATTTGCTGCATTGAGTAGCAAAAGAAGAGTCAATCTCCAAGGATTGCATTACACCCTCTATTGCAGCAGAACCAATTTTTGTGTCTAATCTTTGTATTCCACAAAATTGAATCAGCAAATCAGAAACCCCATTTAAGCAAGAAGAGGCTGAGGCTATAAGGCTTTCCACAGTAGACAATAAGCTATGGTAATACCTGCTGCCTTAATTCCAAACTATCTATTTCTACCTCACATTGCCTCTTTAGTTATATGTTGAGAAGACTAGGCTCTTGCCTAGAGAAATCCCAAATACTCCACCAAAATGACAAAAATTACTTCAGGTAATTTCCTCATGCTGCCACTATTTTTTCCATTTTCTCCCAATATATTAAATCCAATATTACCTTTTTATCTAAACTTTTAAAGTTAGATTTTTTATATTGTTTTGTAAATTAATTTTTTGACTCCCAATATTGACCCACCTTTTGCATTTCCCTAATATCTTTATACATTTTAAAAGTTTTCCATGTCAACTATGCACTAGAATTTAAGAATGGAGTGCATCTCAATTCATTAAATTTATTTAAAGTTTTAAAAGAGCTAAACTTGGAAAGCAGTCTCTAAAGGCTTGACTCACCATTTTTCTCATCCGCACATCTATTGTGAAAGTTTTTCAATTCTGACACTTCCCCTTCACAAACCAATGAATATCTTACAACTGGAAAAGATACCAAAATTGTAGTATTCCAAGAAAAGCACAGCCATTTACTAATTACCGATACCTTTATATAGTCCAATAATCTAACTTGTGAGAATACTGATCTAGGTGAGCTAGTTAGGGTAATCTGGGGCCTCCGCGTGGCACAGCTGGGGAAAGCCCATGGAAACATAAGTGAGTGGCTAACACCAGAACACAGAGAGGTACGTTATTTGGGTCCTGCAGTGGCCTGAAAGAGGCGCGGGATAGTAGTGATAGCTGTGCTGACCTGTTCTTGTGGGTGTCTACCACTTCCTGAGGGGAGAATACAGGCAGGAAGAGGGGGGTACAAGTCAGTTATGGCGCCTGCCAAACGGCCTCCCCACAAGCTGGGGTTGCTTAGGTGCAGGCCCCAGGTCAAGGGAGGGCGATCCAGTTGGCTGCACTTCAGTGCGCCTGCCTACAATAAATGCTGGATTTTGCTAATTTGGCCTGAAGATTGTCAAGCTGCCAGTATGATTAGCATGAGCTGGCTGGTGGTGAAAGTGATCATGTAAAAAATTGCATTTGATCCAAAAGGACTCCAAGGCTTTCTGGACAAAAAGGGGCCAGAGAGCACAACTCCGCTAGAAAAGCAGGTGGCAAAAGGTGTAATGGACTGGGCTCCCAAGGCCCAGCCCAATACTGGCTGTGAACTTAAACCCCCGGATGGGGTCACTCCCATGAGGGAAAGGTCAATATCTGTACCAAACCCCCAAGTCTCCCATCCAGACAGGTGGTCTCGCTAGGCACACTGGGCTAAGGTGCGGCACACCAGCCTCTGTAATCCCAGGGCCACACCAACAATTGCCATCCCAAAGGGATAGGCACAGGCTGAGGTGCGGTGGACATCAATGTCCTGCTGGCCTCTAGTCACCCACACCACAGTTTTTGACAAGTTCCCCCAGACAACCCTGGGTCAGGGTATTCCGCTCCACCAGAGCATCTCCACCCCAAAGGAACTCAGGACGTCCACCCCTTCCTCACTTCCTATCACACTGCCATCTGCACCAAAACAACCCACTCAAATAAATAAAATCCAATATTATATTATATTAAATTATAACAGGTCTAGCAAACAGCAGCCTTTATTGGGGTGAACTCAAAGTTTAGAAATAGAATTTCAAAGTGAGGTCAATTAGGAGCAACCTCAGTTTAAATAATACCTAATAAGGCTGAATACATTGTCAGTAATGTGGCATGTAAAAGCCTCCTCATTAAACGGTGTCCTGACAACTCATTGGCAAATTGGGGAAACTTCCAAAAACGGACAACCACTTAAATATACTAAATAATTATCCCACTATTGACCTGATTATGAAAACTGCATCAGAATAATGGAATTGCAACTATCAACATACCTAAATCTCATAATTCCCAACCTTAAGAGATCCATGTATGATCTTCAACCATTACATCACACCCTTGAAACAAGAATCCTGGTGTATCCAAACCTGGATTGTCAAGTCAGGCGTGCAGTGACCAATGACTTTTTTGCAGGGGACCTTTTTTCCATGGGCAGCCTGGGAAAGTCAGATGGAATTCAGAGCCCTGGATCAAATCAAAGGGTTTTCTGGAGGTCTCCTTATGGCACAAGATGCCATCAACCACTAAAAGTCTGGCCCACCCCCAAGCTTCCCATCCCCTTTGTCGAAAACCTGTAAACCCAACAAAAAGGATTGATGGCCCATGTCAATGCTTGGGATATTGACCGCAGCCATCTTGTAGGCAGGCTGGAACCACAGACCACCAAGGTAAAGTTAACATTGTAATGATGTAACGGACAGGGCTCCCAAGGCCCAGACCGCCACTGGTCATGAACCCAAACCCCTGGACGGAGGTCAATACCATGAGGGAAAGGGCAATAGCCATACCAAACCCACAAGACTCATATCTGGGTGG
This sequence comes from Massospora cicadina, assembly GCA_022478985.1. Lineage (NCBI taxonomy): Eukaryota > Fungi > Entomophthoromycota > Entomophthoromycetes > Entomophthorales > Entomophthoraceae > Massospora > Massospora cicadina. Next base: position 68,782 of record JAKSZP010013549.1, on the reverse strand, counting down.
TTGGTCTTGATGGGAACACTGGGCTGAGGTGCAGCGCACCAGCTTCTATCATCTCAGGGCCACTCTGGCAACTTCATCCCAAAGGGATCTCAGGACGTCCACCCCATTCCTCACTTCCTATCGCACTGCCATCTGCACCAAAACAACCTGCTTGAATAACTAAAATACAATATTAGATTATCTTAAACTATAACAGGTCTAGAAACCAGCGGCCTTTATTGGAGTGAACTCGAAGTTCAGAATAGAATTAAAGTGAGGTCCATTGGGAGCAAACTTGCTTTGAGATAATACATAAAAGTCTAAATGTATTGTCAGTCAAGAGGCGCATAAAAGCCTCCGCAATTAATGGCATCCCAGAAACTTGTTGGCAAATGGGGAAACCTCCAAATATGGATAACCATGCAAATAAATATTTAACTAATTATCCTACTACTGACCTGACTAGGAAAACTGCTTCAGAATGCGGAATTGCAACCATTGACATACCCAAATCTCGTAATTCCCAACTTATGAGGTCCATGTACAATCATTAACCATTACAAAGGGGAGGGCTTCGTCTTCTCCCCCCTCAGGGGCCTTAAACCTGGGGGTCATTGGATCTTGTCCCCTGCAAGGGGTATGAGAGGCATATCGCCTGTCCTGGCTGGTGCAGACGAGCTGCCCTGTACTTAAACAGGACAGGAATATGTCAGTTTAGGGAATAGTGTGAGCTACTCCTTATCGCAGTTGGGCCCACATTTGGTGGTGCTTAGGTTTGCGCATCCCTAGTGTGGTGGGGGCATTATCCAGAGACTTCATCCCGCAATAGTTGCCTGCACTAAGAGCTCCTTAGGCTTTTTAAAGCTCAAAGAATACTGATCTACTTTACTTCCATATACAGTTCTTATAAAAATATCGCTGTTCCAACGTATTGGTTTCCCATTTTATTTATTATATTTTCATGCATCATGTTAGTCAGATCAGCGGCACGTTGCTTGCTTAATCTGGTTGGCCAACTTGCAGTGAAGGAGTTTAGTTACACACAGATTAGACACCAGGAAACTCTTTAAAGGGACATGGTATTCTTCATTATGTAAATTTTCTTCTGATGCTACTCAATATATCATTGCATACTCATTGGCGATATTCATCAATGTTAGTTTAAGTTTTTCATATCCTCCAGTTTAATATATTATAATGTATTATATTTATCCGCTGGGGATGGTTTATTTTAAGAAAACACATATAAATGGGAGTTATCATTATTTTAATAAAAATGGTTGGTTTAATTTTCAGTGGGATATTAACTATTTTTTACAGATTTATTTCTGCCGGATTACTAATTTCTATGTTGAGGACGATCCCAAACAATGTTTACAAAATTTTCCATTATTATTTTAACTATTAGTAATTATATACTCTTTCACAGATCAATTGGGGTTTGTCACCAGTCAATAAGGATTATTAACAGTTGTTGAAGCGTCAAAGACGATTTTAATGGCAGCAACTTGCAGGTTAGCTGAAAAGGCAATGAAACCTGATATTAATGGGTAAATGGTCCAACTACTTAAGCAGGTTGCTAGCTTAATAATGATAATCCGCCTGGGTTGGGTAAAGGTGTTGGGACACGCCATTTGGATATCTATCCCAGAAGGGACTGTGACCTAGTCATCTGCAAAATCTGGCTAGAAGGATACAATAATCATTGTTCAGAAGGCTCCTAAGGACTAAATTCACTGGCGATGAATGCCGTTCCTATTAGGGCGCCAACAGAAGAGTTGTTTGTCAAATTACCTATATAAAAACCAAGAATTTATTTAATCTAAAACAGTAGTACAAAATTAATAGAAAAAACTTTTAGATAGTTATACATTTTTACTATGCTCTTGGATTATATTGGAAGAAATAGTTTTTCTCATATATTTGTCTTGTGACAACTCTTGGATTTGAGTTGAAGGAAATTGTTTTCCATAGTCCAGATTTTCTCAAGTAATATTTGAAAAATTGAAGGATCATTTCCTTAGCCCAGAATTACCTTCCAGTTAACAAAAAGGAAGACATTCAGCACTTGTTAATCAGTAAAGACTTACACTTATTGGCTTTGAAGAACTCACCTAAGATAATTATCTTAATATATTATGAACCCATCCAATAGTATTTTCAGAAAGTCACTTTTCCACGACAGTGGCTCTGCTGGTCAGCAGGCCAACCAGTATGAAGACTGGTTGGCCCTTGTTGTTTTGCCTTAGGCAACGGGGCCAGTAGCACCAGCTGATCCCTTGACGCGTCACCCACGCCATTCAGGGATCCCACATCCTAACTTCAACTAACAAGAACAACTATAAACTTATAATAAAGGGTAGATTATTCAAAGGGAGGTATTTATTGAGAGGGAAGAATCAGGTATTTATATATACAAAAAGGCTACTGTGCCCACTGCTGACCTAATGGGATCATTGCTAGACCTTCCAGCCAACCACTCTCTCTTTCTCTCTCTGCGCTTCTCGCTTCCCTAGCTTTGACCCTAAATCCCCTTCCTTCTTGATGTACAAATTAGTTTTGGCTCATCCTCAGCCTTGAGTTGCTGGTGAGCCATATAAATGATTGTTATAAATAAACATCAAATTTGGATTTGACCTTAAAGTTAATTATTATGGACCAGAAACTATTTTAGTCACTTGGGTAAACTTGGGAAATCTTAGCTTCTCATCAACAACATGTTTCAACTATTAATAGTTGATCCATTCAGGGAATCACCTTAATCAGAGGGTATTTTATTAAATATTAGGCGCCAGAAACATCCACAGCCACCTCAAAATTGGGATCATCAGTCCCGTAGACATTATCTAGATAAATAAAATGGATCATCCTTGGCTACTAGTCACTGGTGATCAGTAAACCTAATCTGGGCCATTGATTGGCTCCTCTTGATCCTAACTTCCAATCTTGATAAAATACTTGATTTTGGATCAATCCAATTGGGGAGCAACTACCTAGCAATCATCTTATAAACAACAATTTAAGTTGATAAGCCATTCTGCTGGGATTGGCCTATTTCATCCTAAATATTGATTAATTATTGGAACAATCCATCTAGTTAATTTATGACCTTTCCCCCCATTTAACCAGATGGTATTCCTCCTATTTCCAGCCTTGGCGTGTGGGTGTAAGTCTTGGGGAGTGTCCTTTGGCTCTTGATTGAGCTATCTTTCCATTCCCAAATAAGAAAACACCAAAGATGATGGCGGTACCCCTCATCACTCAGGGTGACCTCACCCACGTAGTTGACAAGTGATGGGTGATAGCCCGTCCACTTTGGATCCCACCCCTGATTCCCTCACTCACCTCAGCAGAACTGTTGCAGGGAAATAGTGAAATCTGTGCCGAGATTATCAAACTGAAATTGGTCAGATCTAATTTGGGTGGCAATCAGGCTGATGGCCAAAATTTGAAAGGATGTAAAAGTATGAAGAATGAGATATTGGCCAGATCGTCCAACGGTTCTAATTCAATCTCAAAATCAGTAAAACAAATATTGGGTGACATTGATGAGAGTTCAAAGCCCTCTGATAATAATTTGGGTGTTGCGCCTGATGAGCTACTATTGACTAAATGAATAGTTAAATGACTGAGCGCAGGCGGGTTGGCCGTCCCAAACAAATGGTTTCATCCCTATATGGGATGGCCTTGGGGATTCCTGTCGCTCGTTGGGCCAAATGCCATCGTGCTAACCATCAGAAACATAATTGACCCCTGGTTCAGATGTTTGAGGTCAAACTGACAGAGTCTTGGCCTGCCACCAAATTTTGTGATGTCAGTTCCCAAAGAATAAACCCCCCACTACCATCCAATTCGCCAGTTAGGCCAAATTTGTGGAACCTGCCCACGTCATTGTCACTACCCAACCAACCACTATTTAATCAGTTGCATGGCACTGAGAAAATTGTTGGTCGATTTTCTTACTTTATTTCCCAAATAAAAATTTTTATTAAAACCCCAAAATTTTGTCTCCTTCCTTTTGACCATATTCCATATGGCGTTTACCTGGTGGTCCGCTGCTCTTCACTCTGGGTGGGCCTTACCAATTCTCTTGGTTACCATGATTCCCTCTATTGCCAATTGGGCTCAACAAGTCCAAAATTTTTGGCTCTAAAACCTGGTTCTCATGACCTTCCAGCAGCAATATACAGGGATTTTATGGCCCTATGTTCGCCAACTACAAGAAAAAATTCGTCTCTCTTCTACCCCCAACGGAATGGTTTCCACAACCAAGAACCTCGCAGAAACTATCCCAGTAGTTTCCACCCCTGTTACCAAAACCCCTGGTTCTGAAGTCTATTCAGTGTGGTTTGCCGTTGGGATACTCCTAACCTTGACATTCCACCACCAATTTGTGGTATACTATTTCACGGCTTCATATCAAGTCATAAGGTCAGCAGAGCCTCTGACATTCTGGCTTACTTTCTGGATGCTTATGCACCACGACTGGCAGGCTGGTCTAAACTTCTTCTGCCATTTCCATGACAGTGGGCGGGCGTCCAGGGCTTGCCCCTCCCCGCCACCAAAAATTTCCAGAACTGATCATCTGGTTTGGGGTTACACCAGTGTTTTTTCCCCTCCCTGGCTGATCGGCCTGCACATCCACACTACCTTATCACCCACCTGTCAGCTACTCCAACACCAACTAGCAGAACCCCTGTAGTGAGCACCACTGTCAGAATTTCGCTTTTCCAACAACAGTGGGCTCTGCTGGTTGGCAGGCCAACCAGTATGAAGGCTGGATGACCATTGCCATTTCTCTTTAGGTGATGGGGCCAGCAGTGCCAGCTGACCCCTTGGCGTATCACCTGTGCCATTTAGGGATCTCCCAGCCTAACCCTAACAAAAAAGAATAAATATAAACTTAAATCAAAAGGGGAGATTGGGAAAAAGGAGATCTTTATTGAGAGGGAAGCACCATGAGGTTGTATGTACAAAAGGGTTACTGCGCCCATCATTGACCTATCAGCTCATTGCTGGTTCTTCCAGAAAACACACACTCTCTCTTACGCTTCACTTCTCTCTTCTCTGGTGTTGACCCTCTTTCCCCATCCTTCCCAATGTCCAAATATTAGTTTCAGCTCATCCTCAGCATTCAGCCGCAGGTGAGCCATATAAATTATTATATAAATTGAAAATAAAATTTGCTTTGGCTTAGTAATTTTGCACCAGAAACCTCTTTGACTGCTCAGGTAACTCAGGATATCTCAGAACCTTGTTGATGGCACGTTTAAACTATTTGTAGTTGATTAATCAGGGAATTGCCTTTCTCAGGCAATGATTATATTATTTTTATGAGGCACCAGAAACAACCTTGGCTGCATCAATCTTGGGATTGTTAGTTTCCACTGAAATTACTTATTTAATTATAAATGAATCCTCAACTACTAGTCGCCGGTGATTCCTATACTAATTTGGGCCAATGATTGGCCCAAGAACCTAACTTCCCAATCTCAGCGAATTACTAAATTTGACTCAACCCAATTGGGGAGAAATTATCATACAATCATACAAAACACCACAAAATTCATTCAATGATCAATTCTTCCAGGATTAGCCATTTCATCCCATATATTGATATATCATTAGAGGAATCCATCAGGTTAAGATTCTGACATTTCCCCCACTAATAAGATGCTATTACCCATCTAGTACTAAAAAAATAAGATGCTATTACTCCTACTTCCAACCTTGGTATGTGGGCGGGCATCCAGGTATTTCCCATCCCCACCACCATCATTTGCAGAAACCTAACCTCCAGTTTGGGGTCACACCAATGTGCTCTTCCCCTCCTCAGCTGATCCAGTGGCTCATCAACACCATCTCCTCATTAACCCATCAGCTAATATAGCAGTAACCAGCAGAACCTCCTGTAGTGAGCTTCACTGTCAGAAAATTGCTTTTCCGTGACAGTAGGCTCTGCTAGTCAGCAGGACAACTGGTCTTCATACTGGTTGGCCTTGTTGTTTTGCCTTAGGCAACGGAGCCAGCAGCACCAGCTGACCCCTTGACATGCCACCCACGCCATTCAGAGATCCTCACCCTAACCCCAATCAACAAGAACACACACACACACACACACACACACACACACACACACACACACACACACACACACACACACACACACACACACACACACACACACACACACACACACACACACACACACACACACACACACACACACACACACACACACACACACAAAATACCTATAAACTTATAATACAGGGTAGATTATTAAAAGGGAGGTATTTATTGAGAGGGAAGCACTAGATAACTGTTTCTACAAAAGGGCTACTTCACCCACTGATGACCTATTGGCTCGTTGCTGGACCTTCCATCCAACCTCTCTCTCGCTCTTTCTGCGCTTCTCTCTTCCCTGGAATTGAATCTCTCACCCCATCCTTTTCAATGTCTAAATTAGTTTCAGCTCATTCTTGACCTTGAGTTGCTGGTAATATTACAAATGATTGTTACAAATAAACATTAGCTTTAAATTTGATCTTTAAATTGATTATTATGTGCCAGAAACCACTTCAGTCACTTGGGTAAACTTGGGAAATCTCAGCTTCTTGCTAATTACACTTTTTGACTCTTCATAAACAATTTATTTGAGAAATTGCTTTACTCAGGCAATGAAATTATTAAATATCAGGCAATGGAAACGTCCTCAGCCACCTCAAACTCAGGATCATCAGTTTCCGCTAACATTATCTAAATAATATGAAAGGATCATCCTTGGCTACTAACCACTGGTTATCCATAAACCTAATTCTGGCCATTGATTGGATCACTTGATTCTGACTTCCATTTATCAGCATAATACTTGATTTGGCCCAACCCAATTGGGGAGAAACTACCTAGCAATCATCTAATATACCACGGAATCTAGTTATAATATTCCGCTAGATTGTCCTAAATCATCCTAAATATCAATCAATCATTAAGGAATCCATCTGATTGGTTTTTTTACAACTATCTTAATCAATAATATATGTAACGCACACCTCAAACCTGTTCAGTAAACTTAAAAAGTTTACATTCACTCTGCTAGTGATATTCTGATTAACACCTTTAAACTTGACTTTGATACATTGGGCTAACATAAGACTCAACGGAAGCCTTGTAAACCTCTTTTTTGGGATTATAGTAACCCAAGGTGTTCTCCTAATGAGTGTCTTATTCTTTAGATCACAGACTAATTACTGGCGATCTCTTCACTTAAAACCAAATTAAGTGGAAAAGGAAGATAAACTTAAGAATCTGTTAAAGAATTTTAATTTAGAATAAAATGGAATAATTTTTATTGCTTCTCATATATATTCAATCTATAAAATGAATGAAAAATTGGATTTTAATTTTGAGTAGGGCTTAGTGATAATATAGAGGCTTCACAAACTCCTAGTAAGTCTACTCTTGATTTCTAATTAGGTAGCGGCATTTTTTTTAATGCTTCAATATGCAAACTCCATCTCACGGTGGACATCTCTGCACCAGAATGTTTGGTGGCCCCTTCCTTAATACCTGCTTCTAAATCTGGAACGGCAGGACCTCTTCTGGCAATTACCTATACTGCTGATCTAGTATTATGCTGATCCTGTGGTTCTATTAAAGACGCTACTCTAATGCGCCTTGTTTTAGAGTTTTGTTTGTCTCTAAAATAGCTGAATGCTTTTTTGGGTAATATTACAAAGGAAGTTTAAATCGCTTTCATTAGGAGTAATTTGGCTCAGTCAACCCTTTATTATCATTCACATACAAATTACTTTGGACTCCTGAAGGTATAAAAGGGGGTCAATTTTCATACTTTTTTGTCAGCGTCGTTGATACCATTTTTATTCTGAAAATTTCTTTGATCCATGGGTATCATTTTATTGCAGATGACGTCATCCCAATTAACTAAAAAATTTCTAAGGGAGTCTTTGTCCATATAAAGGATTTATTTCCCTTATCCATGAATCAAATTAATGTATCTAAATTTTTAGGTGATGATGTACAGGCAGGGTTCCTTTCAGAGGTCAAAGAATTCATCTCCAGTATACTTGTAGTATCTTAAATGACAATGTTGCGTATTTTAGCTAGCATGCACCCACTAAAATGGTTGACTCTTCGTTGTATGGAGAGTTTAAAGGCCTTATATAATGATAGTTGCTTAGAGCCTCAGATGGTTTTGCAGGAACTGTGCAGTGTAACCAAAGCAAAATTGAGCTTAATTGGTCCTAACAGAGACGTTGACTGGTGATAATAACAGTGGTGAAACCATCAGACCAAATGAGCAAAGAGCATACAATGTCTCATTAAGTTAGTGACATTGAAGATATAAAGGCTTAACATTGTGAGGATTCATCTAAATTCCTGGAAAGGGATGAGGATATCATCAATACAAGACACATAACCTGGAGTAGCTAGTAATATATATATATGACCACAGCATGAGAGAGTCAAGGAAACTTCTAGACGAGCGCGCATTGCTGTCACTCAATTATGACCAAAAATTCTCTACTATGAGAAAAATTTAATCCACCTTGAAGGATATTGAAGACCGATTACACCATCTCAAAAACAAAGAACGGAATGATCATCTAACCTTGAACAAATATGGAAAACGTTTGGATCAGCATTACTACATGATGTACACTTTTGACAAGAATTTGATAGACCTAAATCCAAGCTACACTTGAGGCCACAACCAGATCTAAACCCATTCTGAGCAGCTACTTATATGATGAAATGGTATTGGAATCTCATCTGACCATTCCAATGATGCGCATCATGCGCAGTTAGTCAATTGAAGAAAGCCCAAAAATCAAACCTTACTTCTAAGCCATGTTTATCTTATATAATGAACCATTCAGGGGTTCTAAAGATGTACAAGATCAGCATGGCTGGCGCGAGTGATCACTAGAAAGCACAATATGCAAGGATGCATGAGTCACATATCTCAGGAAAAGTATCAGTGCAAGCTTGCTCCCATTACTAACCTGGTATAAAATCCAGAAATACTCCATCTAAATTTGAAAGCGATTAAAGTGTTTAAAAATATGATGCATGATTCTTGTGAATTATGATAGTGAAGAAAGAATAAGTCACTAATTAAGCGTTCAATATTATCTTAAGGCACCGCAGTTATGGACAATTGGCGCAAATGACTTGCCTACTGCGAAGATGGTGTTACTGAGCTCTTTAGAGATGCATCATGCTTTTAAGATGAACATAACCATAGCTATCAAGGCCGCAATGGCACTAAAGGCCATCAAAAGAAACGCTACTCAATGTACAAGGGATGTAGAAATGTGAACCTCAAAACTGCCGGACAACCAACTTAGAGAGTGATCAAATTTAATTATGCCACTCAGGATAAGAGTGAGAAGCCCAGTGCTAAGTATCTGAAACCAGTAGAACACTAATATCGGGAGGAATCTATGTGAAATAAGTTCACAAACTGGAATACTTTTTAGCACTGCTGTCTTATAGATATTACCAATAAAAAGGATACATCATATATATAGAAGATACCTCTTATGCTGTGGACAATGTGGATATCCATACAGAAGAAGGTAATCATGAAGGAAAGGATGCAATTAATGTGGGATACCAAGTGCTAATGGTGCCTAGTGATGTGGCTTTATCTGCTCAAACTAAAATTACAAGGATTTAAAGAAGATCAAATGAAAAATTTGGCACAGGTCACTCATCTCACAAGGATAAACAACATAGTTGAAGAGTGAGAACAGCTCTTTATGTGTAAATTATAAACATCGAACTGGCTACTGAAGACACTTCAAATTAGTTACTCCAAAATCAGAAGCTCTGAAGCAAATTTGAGAGTTCATAAATGAAGTTTTGACAACTGGAAACCCATTTGGGAGGAGTGTAGAAAATTTTGAAGTTGTCACATAGAGTTCCCATCTTGGCTTTCTTGACACAGGAGTTCTTGAAAATATATAATTCAAATTGATAAAAAAAAATTAGGAGTTATGCCAGACATGAATTTTAACATCAAGTAAGGAGCATCTAGACCTGACATCATGCGCGCCTTGGGAGTGTACTTCACATTGCACTTACATTTAGGAAAACTGGTTTTAACAACTCCATCAGTAGTTTTAAACAGCAACTATATAACTTCCTAATCAGTACCCAGTTTCTGCATGAGTTTGGCGTAAAGCTTAATTTCACTTCCAGAACCAGGAGTATACTCATTTATAAATTTCCTCTGGTATTCAAATTCAAAGGCGCTAAGCCATGCAAGCAAAAGATTTGCGTTGGAAATTCACCTGAGATGACCAATTCTAAATAAGAATGTGGATTAAAATTTTAGGATAATAAGATTATTGAATAATCTTTGGAGATATCCAATTCTAAACTAGATTGACAATCAACCCTTTGGAGTTATTGGCCTCATATGACTGAATATACTAAGCATTCCAAAGGGCTAAACCCTTGACAATAAGGGTGATCCCATCTAATAAGAATCTTATCCGATTTGGCAATCATAAGTATTAATAATTATCAGCAATATGGGTCCTTTACAAGAAATGATCTCACCACGTTTGAAGTACAAAAATCCTTATGAATTCCTACTATTACCATTCTTATAAGTATCTCTAGTATTTAACTAATAAATGATATCTTATCTTGTCTCTTAAAGCTATAATTTGGTCCCTTAAGGAAGATTATTATTTACCATCTAGTACTAAAAAAAGGAGGATTATTCTTTATTTTGTAATTAATTGCTGCATCAAACCCAATAATTTCTTTGCCTTATTTTAATATTTTCTAGAGCACAAAGCTAATAATTTTGTAGCCTTCATAGGGCCTGCATAAATTTATTTCTTGTGACATTCCACTACTGGTGCTCCCTGAAAGGTCTGCTTCTGAGGCTACCTGGTGAAAACATATTTTTACATCAATGAATACTTCTAGCAAAGATAATCCCTCATCAGAGAAATCAATGAGTATACGCAAAGGGTACATACCAACAGGCAGGAGATGCCTTCTGTCAATATCAGTGATCTTCATTTTAAGCTTCTATGGATTTGGCCATTAAGGTCCCTGACCATACCAATTATTAATTTCAATCTGTAGATGTGAAGGAAACAGTTAAAGGCCTAATAAGGGGGATATTTATCCAGGTTTGCGCCCTAATCAAGAACGAGCATCTAAGGTTTCATCTAACATGATGGAATTTTATAACAGAGCTGTCTTACAACATACTGAGGTCAGTTTAGCCATAACAGAGCAGCATCTCAGGAAGTACGTGCATCCCGCTATTCATCACTTACTTCAGAGTTTGGGGTTAAATTATCTTAAGATTTAAAGCCAGTTGATTATGTCTCAATAGTATCATTATCAGCTATCCTCTTCCTATGAGAACGCTTCTAACTTTGGTCATGAAAATCATGAAGCCATAGTTGACAATCGGAGAGAAATCAATGAACTGCACATCCAGCTTGTTAGAATTGACAATAAAGTTGTGAGTTATTTATGTCAAGAAGTTTCTCTTCATGTTACTGAAGTTGCTAAACCTATCCAAATAATAAATAACTACCCTTGAAGATGAGTTTACCTTTTGATTGAATATTACTGAACCAATATGAGGATCGCTTTGCTGAACTAGATGAGCTACTTCAACAACTTATTAAAGTCGTGGATAATAATAGAGAAGGTATACCCATTCTTATAGGTCCTCATGGACCTCCGGGACCTCCTAGTTCTCCCTCTGCAATACTGGAACCTGCTGGTCAATGTGGTCCCCCTGGGCCTGTAGGTCTTGAAGGTGCTCAAGGGCCCCAAGACCCCCAGTCCCCCGGCCCTACAATTTCATTTCCTGGCTCTGAATCTCAGATTCAATTGGTACCAAGAGATCAAGCTTTAGAAAAACAAATCTGAGCCATAGCTCAGGGAATTCTTTTTATTGGAAAGGCCAACAAACTAACCCAGATTATTCATTAACCGATTTATTGGATAATGTTGACAATGCTCATCACTATGCAACACTAATCAATCCACTCATGAAGCTCAGTTTTCAATGTTAACAGCCTCCATTGATCACTTAATTGCCATTTAAGGAGTATTTGAGAATAAGCAAGAGGAAATGCTCTCAGTGATTTCTAATTTAAATTAATTTTTTTCAAATGATTACAAAAAAAGGATCCAAAACTCACAGGATGATATTAACAATCTATGTCAATAAGTTGACCAGATTCCTACTAAAGCTTATATCACTGAGTCTGAAACCTCCAAAACTGATCCTGTACTGGTGGTCAGGCGTTCACATATTAAACAATGATCAACCCTTTTAAACCAACCTTCAAAGATAATTTTGAGCCAGGTGAAGGTTTTATTCACTATAATCTATTTAATTGAGCGAGCTATGGAAGAAGAATCCTATCCTCAAAAGGTTTAGCATATTAATTCTTGTTTAAGTTGATTTGCTTAAGAAAAGATGGTCCCTCATCTTAAGATTTGCCATACTTGGGTCTTAGTGAAAACTGCCCTTATTAAGAGATTTGTAAGTAAATAAATTCTTTCTAATCAGAAGAAAGCCTTCATGATTATCCAAGCTAAGCGAGATAAATTGATTTAGGAACCTGCTAAGCAATATTATCATGACGCCCAGACTCTCGCTACTTGTGATTGTATTAATTTTAGGTGATGTTATTTCTGCTGGAATGAGTGCTTTTGCTTCTTGTACTCAGTTGTTACTTAATTTAGAAGTCTCTTAAAGGTAATTTCCGGTCTATTCTCAACATAAAAGAGGCGTTGATGGAGATCCCTAATGGTGTGGTGCACCCATCTAATAACCCTCGCACTTATTTTCATGCAATGCCTCCTAGACCCAAAATTAAACATAATAAGGATTCTTGCAGCTATTGAGGACTAGTTGGTCATATGGAACAACAATTTTAGAAGAAAAAGCTGACGAGTCAAAAAAGAGGAATCAGCATAGGGAAAGAGGCTCCCTGTGCTGACCTACTTCTTGTACTTCAATTTTAACATTATAATACTTCTAAGTATTGTTATGTTTTATACGCTACATATGAACTTGATCTCCCTGATGATTTAGTCAAAGCAGATAATATTTCTTCATACGTTTCTGTTTCATATTCTACTTCAATTTGATCAATTAGTCTTCTGTATTTTCAAACCCACATTTTAGTATGATGTGACTTAGTGGAAACATGGTACACAAATTAAAAGTTTAAGCTATCATTGACATGGGATCTCCCATAAATTTGATATCATCCTGGCTTATAAAAAAATAAAGATTGCGCCAGATCTGAACCACTCTTAAGAATATGAAACTTCTGGTCCTTCATATACTAAATTCATAGGAGATTATTATTCCCTTTCAATGCGCTTTGGAAAATTGGTTATTTTGGCCACTGCAGTAGTGTTGGATAAGGACTGTTGTGTCTTGATTTTGGGGATCAAATTCCTTTTTAACCTTGATGCAATAATAAGTCATAAAGACAAAAAATCTCTATATAATTAAATATAGAGTACCTATAATAAAAAAATTCCTAAATGACAAAGGTAAACTTAAACGAAGTGTTTTTCTTTTGAAATATCTTAGATCCATCTCTCATCTTGAATACCAAATTATTGGGACCTGAACTATTCTTCCTCCTTCTTCAGTTTATGCATCAGAAGAAATTCCTTTATACTCTATCAAATTGATTACTATTCCTCCTAAAGCTCAAGCTATATTTGATACTGGAGTGCAAGTATTAGTGCCAGCTGATTATGTATTAGAGAATTCAGGTAATTTTAACCCCTCCCATCTGGAGGCCTTAACTTGTCCTGGTATCTTTTATCCCTCATATAATGGAACTTTTCTAGTTTTGTTAGCTGATCTTACCTCTCAACCTACGAAACTGTATCAAAACAACCCTATCGCTTATGTGTGACCTACTCCTGCAAATGAAATGCTATCACTGGATGTGGGGAGTTACGTGATTTTGGGTTGAATTATCCACCTATTATTTCTAGAGTCAAAGTTGAATATGGAGATTCACTTAATCCTTAACACAACAAGTCTCACAGGTAATAACTGAATGATATGTGGATATATTCTCAAATGGTTCCAAAGATTTTAAGTTAATAAAAAATGTGCAGCATCATGTAAAAACAGTTGATAATTACTCTATTCAAGCTCAGCCTTATCAAAAAACTAAAGTTGAGGAGGCTCAAGTTTCTGTGGAATTAAAACAACTTCTTGAAGATGAACTGTCAACACCTTCATAAAGTCTATGGGCTTCCCCTCTACCTATAATCTGTAAAAAGGATAGAAATTATAGATGGTTATGGATTATTGTCATCTTAATGCTGTTACTCAAAAAGATTCCTATCCATTACCTTGCATTGATGATTTGTTAAGACATCTGATTGGATCACAGTTCTAGTTGGCCATGGACCTTGCTAGTGGTTACTGGAAAATTGAACTGGCTCTTAAAGATTGTCAAAAATGCGCTTTAATTTCTAGTGAGGGTTATCTTAACATGATCATATGCCGCAAGGGCTTTGCAATGCCCCTGCTACTTTTCAAAGGATCATGGATGGCTTATTTGGTGATTTGAAGTTTTCCTGTGTTCTTGTTTATTTAGATGATGTTGCTGTTTTTTCTAGTACTTTCAACGAGAATTTATCCTATTTAAAAGAAGTATTTTGCAGAATGCGCTGAGCTTCTCTTAAGCTAAAGCCAACTATGTGCTTTTTTAAAAACTGAGATGGAATTCTTAGGCCATAAGGTTAATCGTGAGGGATCTTACCCTTGTCTGTCAAGATTCAAGCTATTATAGACATGCCTGTTCCTAAGAGCTTACATGATATTCAAGTGTTTTTAGGGATAGTTGGTTATTACTGGCAATTTATTCCACATTTTGCTGAAATTGCTGAACCTTTATTTATTTACTGCATAAGTAAGTTCCCTTCTTATGGGAAGAATCACAATGGCAAGTATTTTAATCTTTTATGTCAAGCTTTAATGAGTGCTCCAATTTTAGCCCATCCTGATTTTTAAAACCTTTTCTCTTATTTACTGATGCCAGTGATGTAGCTATCAGGGCTATTCTGGCTCATCACAACTCCAACCTGGTAGATCACCCTACCACTTTTTGTAGTAAGACCCTTTCCAAAGCAGAACGCAACTATAGCATTACTGAGAGGGAGTGCCTCATGGTCTTATCAGCCATAAAGTCTTTTCATCCCTATCTTTATGGCAAACATTATACTATCATCACAGATCATGCACCCTTAAAATGGTTGCAACAAATAAAAGATCCTGATGGACGCTTAGCTAGATAAGCTCTTAAGACTCAAAATTATGATTTTTAATTCAACATTGTGCTGTAGCTATATATGGAAATGCTGATGGACTTTCTCAATTGCCTATACTAACCCTATTAACTGTGAGGAGGACCGCACCTTTGACCTAATTGGGAGACTTGAACTATAGTATTGTGAATCTAAGGACGTTATAACAAAAAACAATCTTTAACTGAGGATACTTAAATTAAAGAGAAATCTCTTTATAAAAAATTGGAATCCAAGTGGTTACCTTTTATTTGGCTTTCTGCTAGGACCAATACCTTTATGGAGGCTAATCAATCCATGGGTCATGGAGCTTACACTAAGAACTTACAGTGCATGAAAGATCTATGTTATTGGGATAATATTCTATAAACTGTGTACGATGTGTTGGAAACTTGTTTTATTTGCCAAAAACAACATAGTGGTAATCCGATCATTTAAAATAAAGTTGTGGGACCCTCAGAACCTTTTTACATTTTGAGTATCAATGTAGTGGATCCCCTTTCCACTGCTACTTATGTACATTGGTATATCATATTAGCAATTAACCATTTTACCAAATGGATTGAGGCTGTTTCTGTTTCCATGTCACCACTTTGTCTATAGTGTCTTTCCTTTTTCAAACAAGTTCTCACCCATCATGTTAGCCCAAAAGTACTATTGTCTGATAATGGAACCAATTTCATTTACAAATAGTATCTGAGCTCACTAAATTGATGCAACATATCAATCAAATTACAGCACCTTACAATCCTTTCATTAACGGTGCTGTTGAATGAGCTAATAGTACCCTTGTAGCCATTCTTCAAAAGATGGCCTCAAACGATCCTAGTAGATGGAACCTATACTTAACTAGTGCAATGTTAGCCTACAGGGTTAGCTATCATCATATAAATGGAATGTCTCACTTCAAGGCTCTTTTTGGTCAGGATCCTATTTTACCCTCAAGTGTACAACCTATACTTGATACTGTTACTCCTCAAACTAATGAATTAGCTATTAGAAGGTTAGCATGAAAAATTGTCAGGATGCAAGCCCTAGCTTCAAGCTCTCTTTCCACAACAACTTTAAAAGAAGGAACTAGGACAAATGCTAACAGGCCAATCTTACCTGAGTATCAAATAGGAGATCTTGTACTCTTTTAGCATCATAGAACTAGAGGAGAAATCCACAAACATACCTTATGGTCTGGTCCATATTATATTATCTACTGTTAGGTATTGAATACTCCATTTCATCTGTTGACTCAGGAATTATTATTAATAGAGTTCACAGTAGATTTTTCATATGTATGTGCCCCTTAGGCAAGACCTTGAAGGGAGCGTTGTGGAAATTCACCAGAGATGTGTGTTTCTAATTAAGAATGAGAATTGACATCTCAAACTAATAAGATTAATGAAAAATCGTCAGAGATCCAAATATCAACTAGAATAACGATTGACCTTTCAGAGTTATCAGCCTCGTCTGACTGAAGATACTAAGCATTTTAGAGGGGCTAAGCATGCTTTAGGGGCTAAGCCCTCAACAACAAGGTTAATTTCATCTAATAAGAATCTTATCAGATCTAGCAATCATAAATATAATAATAATCAGCAATATGGGTCCTCTAAAAGAAAAGATCTTACCACATTTGAAGAACAAAGATCCTTACAAATTCTCAATAAAACCACTCCTATAAATATTTTCATTTTTTGACTTATAAATAAATCCACTTATATTTTCTCTTAAAGCTATACTTTGGTCCTTTAAAGAAGATCATTATTCCTTTTGGAATTCATTGCTGCATTGAAGACAATAATTTTGTTGCCTTATTTTTAATAATTTTGAGAGCATGAAACTTATAATTTCGTAGCCTTTGTACCGCTTGGATAATTCATCTTGCGAAATTTTAATAACTTGGCTGGTAAAAGTAGTACATCTTATATACCTAATCCAATAAAATCTTATAGAAAATTTTAACAATTACTTGCTACAATCATCATGGAATAAGAACTTTCACTGAGGGCTAGTGAGATTATAGAAATACAGCCTGGTGAGCAATGAAAGATGCCACTTTCAGTAAGTGTAAAGTACCCCCAACACACTATTTAAAAAGCTACATCTACAATATAATTTAGAGCAAAGCTGAGGGCTTTACTTGGGTTCCTTTTTTTAAACTTCATGAGAGGGTTGACTGTCATATCAAGGAATGCCACTAGCCAGCCTATCATATTAAGGAAAGACAAGTCATTGTTATAGTAATAATCTTAAATTGTGATGTAATTGAGTCAGTACATGTGGTTGGAGATTTTCACAAAGTTGGACTTGGAAAGCAATGTAGAAGGTGCGGAAGAATTTAACGAGCTCCTGGATGTAATAAAGACATCTTCAGCACTGGGCCAAATAATTATGAGATTTGAAATAGAGAGAATAGAATGGGTACTGGCTCAGCTATTCCATTCAAGTTTAAGCCGTAACACCATTTAAAAGCAAAGATGTTGTTGCAAAAATTATTTTTTAACTTTACAAAAACCAGCCTGATAAGACCATTAAAGAGACATAGGGCTTTGCTTTCATATAGTTATTATCTAAGAAATATAGAACTCACCATGCGGTTGTGGACTACCACCAGTGAGTGAAGTCACAAAGAAATTTCTGTACCCGTTCCATAAAATTGATGACTCTTTAAGCAACTAAGAGAGTTAAAGTACTTCACTGCCATGGACCTGGTCTATGGTTACTGACATAATGAGAGGTCGCCTGAAGATTAATAGAAATGACATGATCAGCAGTCAGGGCTTTTTAAGCAATAAGGATGTTTTAGGGACTATTCAATTCTACTAAAACGTACCAATGAGCGATGAAACAAATCTTTAGAGATCTAATACTTCTGTGTATCAATCTACCTGGACATAATAATTGTGCTCAAAGGTACTTTCTATGATCATCTTAAGCACTTTTAAGAAGTGTATACCTGACTTCAAGAGTCCAATCCAGAAGAGAAGCACATTAAGAGTGTACTTTTTAAAGAAGCAATTGGAATTCCTGGGTGTGGGAATCCATCAAGTTTTAGGCTCGCTGGTGCTGATAACAGCCAGATTTCCACAAAAACCACTTAAAACTTAAAAAGATTACTTTTTTGAAAAAAGTAAAGTTGGGTTTTTAAGTTTTTTTTTATTTGATGCTGGATAAGAAACAAAAAGTGAGTCTTCTTGATACTACCACTCAGTATTTAAAACTATATCAAGTATTCAGGGTCGAAAGAAATTCAATGCTAAGATTTAGAATGAACTAGTAACGTACAAATTAGGGAATTTGGAATTTTGACTTATTGGAGATCGAGAAATTTGGTTCACTTTGGTGAGATAACTGATGGGAAGTTATTTTTAGGCAAGACGAACCCAATCACCATAAATAGCATAATTGCACCTTGGGGGACCCTCGCCAAGCCTATAAAAGAAGGTGGTCCCCACTTAGGCGTTTTTATGGAACTAGACGTGACTGGGAAGGACCCCTCCGATGGATGCCCCAGCTTCCACCTCGTGATCAGAGCAATCTGATTGCCCAATCTCATGCCAATTTCCCATGTGTTATTTGTAAAAGCGTTACCCCAATTCGTGAGGTTCCACCAAGAATTGACCAAAGTCTTTTAACTGATATTGTCTTTATTTTCATCTGAAGTATTATTATTATAAGATTGGACTTGTAATTGGACAATGTTATTTGGTAAATTAGAACTATTCTTACCCAAGACATAATCTTGCTGAAATCAAGATGGCAATTGTCTGACATTACCCCCTCAAGGATGTTGGGGGGAGAATAGGGCCATAGGAAGTGGCCATGTCCCTGATTAATGGTAATGCCTGTAGCTAAGGATTCTATAAAGTACTCATTTCCTCTCTTGTAAGTGATGGTGAACAAACCCTCTCAAATTGATCCAAGCTTGCCACTTCTAGGAGTGATGCGATTATGGTAGTATAGGACCATATCAGACACTTAAAATGAAGGAAGTGGAGCCTGAAGCTCATTGGAAGATTGTCCTTCTTTAGTAGCCGTTTTAGCTAGGTTCTTCATGGCCTCAGATTGAAGCTGAATGATACAGTGAGCCAATCTTCTCATGGGTTTTCAGGTTTCTCACCACTAGAGAAGACATACTTAGCTAAGAGGGCAGTTATTCCTGGTTCCCGCCCATACAAGACATAAAATGGAGACATTTCCAAGTTCTGTTAATAACTAATCCAGCAGGCCATAAGAGCACTGGGTGTATCAGGAGGGTTCACACAAATATGCAATGAACAAATTGGGAAGTAAGAGCCATGTTACTGACCATACTAGGGACAGGCCTGATGAAGCCCATCCCCAAACCCTTCCGCCATGACTCATTGTTGCCACGTATTCCAGCACCACTGTTCCCATGATTCTGCACATCAGCAGGGTCTGGGACCAGAAAAGGGCTGATAACGACGCCAATGCCACGCCAAGCTCACTCCTTGAACTCATGTTTCTGATCCAATTTTTTAATAATTTTTTTAATAATAAAATAATATTTATTATTAGCAAGCAATCGTTTTTTATTTGATTTTCTGTTATTTTGTAGAAGTTGCATCTGGCCCTTCAGGGCCGCAGCATTCTCCAATATATAGCACTTCACAAGTATTGAATAAGCTAACTCCTATGCTAGGCTCTCTCAAACCCTGTCCAGCACATCTCTTGCAAAGACTCCACATCCCACTGGATCATCATCCATGCCGTGCGTAAGCCCAACATCATTCCATAGATGCATTTTGGGTTTAGGATGCCAATCTTACTAGCTCCGACTTCCTCAAGTTTCAGTCCCTCTGGATTGAAGCCACATTCAGATGGAAGCCACCTGATCTGAAGCAATGTACGGGTCAAGTGCCTCCTGATCCATTACATCACCCACCTATGAAGCCCAAAACTTCTGGACCTTCTAGGTATTGCATGCAGTCTTCCTTTGTCTGCCATGTCTCCTCCTCCACCGGATATCCTTTTCACTTCACCAGCAGTTGCTGCCAGCCCTTCACCCATCTCACATCCAATATCCGTTCCACCTCATATTCCAGCACATCCCCTTCCCTAGGGTTTAGCAGTCCCAGTCGATCTGGACCTTTCCCCTTGAATGCCCATAACTGGGTAGCATGAATCATCATGTGGGCCTTGGAGCCTATTGGCAAACTTAATTCAAAGGCAACCTGATTAATGGCTCATATGATCCAGTATGGGTCCAAAAACCTCGGTCCCAGCTTATGACTCTTAACTGGAACAGCATAGGTTTTAGCCGCCACCAATACCCAGTCCCCAGGCTCAAATGCTGGATCCGGCGCTATTCATCAATCTGCCTGTTGCTTCTGCCAAGCCACCACCCGCTCCAGATTCTTCTGTAGCTTCTTCCCAATATTTGCCATAGTATGCGCCATCTCATCTGACCCCTGACACACTCCACCCACAGATCCATCACTCAATCTGGAAATGAGACCATTGTGAAAAATGGGGCCATTCCCTTTGAAGATTGAGAATGATTGTTGTAAGTGAACTGAGCCATCCAAACCCATGAAACCCAGTCATCCTGCTGATTGGAAACATAACACTAGAGTTACTGCTCAAGTATCTGATTCACCCTCTCCGTTTGTCCATTGGATTGAGGATGGTACACTGAGGACTGACCAGGCCTGATTTCCAAATTCCCTGACAAACTTGACCATATTTTTTGAGACAAATTGTGGACCATGGTCCAAATGATTCCTCAGATAAGCCATTCCAGGGAAATACTTCATCAATGAAGATCCTTACTGCGTCCTTTGCCAAAAACTCCCGGTGCATAGGAAAATCTCAGCATATTTGGTAATTCTATCTATGTCCATCATAACTGCATCCTTACCAGGAACCTTCAGAAGACCCATTATGAAGTCAATGCTAATTGAGCTTCATGGCACATGTGGTATCTGCAGTGGGATTAAATTACTGTAAAAATTTAATTATTGGTTGTTATCAGCAAAACAACCCTAGTAATCTTTTTTACTGCACAGGTCTAAGTTCTTGTGCACTTCGTCTGCATTGTATAATATATTAGATTATTGGTTGATAATAGTATGACGACTATTATCTGTAGTTGAGTGTGAATTCTTGTATCTCAGCCCAAAGCTCAGCCAGTATTCCTGATTAAATACCTGAAATTTTATGATCTAGGGATTCATTCCCTCGTTCTGTCCAACCCAATCAACTCTGAGATTCCCTGGTGACAGTCTCTTCAGTCCAACACTCAGTCGGCAGCAATCCCCAATTGTTTCTCCTTCTTCTCTAGATCCCCACTAAGATCTTTACTCTTTTCCTTAAGAGTCTCCCAATTATTGCACACAGCAATAATATTCTTAAGAAGGATAGCACAATGGAAAGCTGATAATAGTTTACTACTTAAACTACATACTGGATGAAAACTATAGAACTTATTTTCTAAATGCTGTTCTTGTAAATACTGTTTAATTAGAAGTGAATTCTAGGGTATTATAGTGGTGATTCAGATGTCAAACCCTCAGTTGACACCTCTTTGATGAAATGGCAGCTTTTGACATTGAATCACATATCCTCATCACAGCAGCGATGGTATTCCCCATCCTGGCTAAGATTTTGTCATTGAACATTCTCAAGACCTAAATGGAAGGAGTCGGAAAATGTGTCCCTAACCTTTTCCTCTTGATCCAAACAAACCAACCATATTTGGCTAGCGACCTGCTTAGATAATAGGACTTATTACCCATTAAGGCAGGTCACGCACCAACTGATTGATTCACTAGTTGCAGGCGGCATCACTCGCCTTGCAACTTGCAACTCGTTCCCAATCAGTCAGTGATGAAATCCACCCAATCCCAATTGGTACACCTGATAGTTAATAGCTATCAGATGCCCCTATTTCGTCAGCAACCCCACCCGATGAGATCTTAAGTATTCATCCAGATCAATCCCCAATGTATACAACCAGGCGAATATCCTGAAATTCCCTGAACGTAGTTACTACAAAATTCAGGGCAACTGATTTCCAATTCACTTCGCCTTAGAGAATTATCCCCTAGTAAATCCTGGTATCTAGCCTGCTGGGAATATAAGCAAAAATCACAACACATCCCCCCTCTTGCCTAGATCTCCAGCGAGAAAAGGACTGGGGCATGAAAACACTGCTTCAGACACTCGGTCAAATACTTCATTGGCTCAAGTGGAGTATGATCATAAATACTCAACGCAGCTTGGGACGACCTTCAGCATGTGGCGCTCTTCCTCTTACTACTCACTAACACCTACTCAGAGCATGATCCACACGATCCACTGTTGTGCTGGGCTGATTGATTTACTCATGACGATATTAATCCCAGGATCCAGTTTCCCCCATCATGGCATATGATCCGCTGTCATATTCAGGATTCTTGGTCCGGCGTCCTTGATTTCCTGATTTTCTCCTTGTCCTATAAAGGAGACTCTTGCCATTGATGTTCATTTTGTGGTTCAATTAAGAATACTTATTTATATTTGCCCTCATTATTTCTCTCATAACCTCTTGGCTCAAATCATTCCTAATTCTTCTCTTGGAGAGCTTATCCCATTAATTTTGAGATTAATTTTACTTAGTTTGGAGTTTTATGGATTGTAGAGTGCATAATGTTGACTTCCATTTAAGTCTGACATCCCCCTTCATCCAGCTCATATATCAAATTTTGAGTCACAATACCAGCAGCTTCTAAATAGTTTTTCTGATCAAGACCTCCAGCTCTTCCAGCAGATGAGTCAGGATGCATGACAGAACCTCTTCTACGGTCCTTCCAGGACTCATACGCCTAGTCTGGCACCAGCAGCTAGTCCTTCCATCAAATTACAAGAAATGGTAACCAATTACTCTGAAACCAGGCTTGCGATCATTTCAAATAAGGCTTGGCCAATTCTTCCTCTATCATCAATTCCAGAGTTAGATTTCAAAACTCTCCTGGATTTGGTTCCTTTTGCTGATGCACCAACCCTCATTGTGGATGCTCCAGAGATTATGCCATTTACTCTTGATCGATCTTTTCTTGCTGTGTCAGACCTGCTTCCTGAGTTCCTCTTCTGACTCAGACAATTTACAGAACCAATGTTTTGTATACCAAGCTCACCTTTTGTAACATTACTCATTTCGAGCTCCCCTATGCTGAACTCTGGGCCCAAGTCACTGAGGCTTTGTTCCTAGCGCTGAATCCCTCTGATCATGATAACATCCTAGATTGGGATACCGCTGCTTATGCTCTTTGCTTTTCTGGCCAAGTTCTTTGAATTTGGTTCACAAAGCTTCCAGCCTCTCCCAGGTTTTACTATTCATTCAGCTTCAGCTTCTGAGAAGCCCATATTAATCGCTTGCAAGATGCCATTCACTCCTTGCATGACTATCTCTTTGCCAGCACTTCCCACCGGTATCTTCCGCTGATGGCTTTAGTAGGGGGCATGATTTGACAATCCCCATCAAGCATCCCTTGTTCGCTGCCAGACCATATGTCCGGAGTTCTTGATGAATCCTGTCGTCAGGCACTCAAGACTAAACTTCAGCTCCAGTATCATATTGGGATTACTTGGGGTTATTTGCCAACTTTCTTCTTATACTGTTGCTTTCCTCCCTGCTCCAGAATTTCACGATTGGCTTCTTCTGACATTTAAATTTCCCTTCCCCTAGTTGCTTTCTTGCATTGAAATTCATCTACTCAAACAATGTGGTTTTGTGTAGGTCTAGCCCTCACTAGCGTCCAATCTCACATCAAATTTGATGGGCTGTTCTTTCCTACCACGATCCATCCTCCCTCCCCCAAGAGGCAACATAGGCAGAATCATCCCCGTATCAAGGACAATTAATAAAAATAAAAATCATAAAAATATATTGGTTTTTCTATGCAGTTTATCATACTTTTTCCAATATCTTTTATCTATTTTTTTAATTCTTCCTTTTTCCATGGGACTTGACCTTGTTTTGGTTCAGAGATCCATCTTTTTATTTTCCCCTCAAACTAGGTCCTGTGTACTTGAACCTGCCAGTTTTCTATGGTTCAGAGGTCCTTTTTTGGACTTAACATCTAAATTGGTTCAGAGGTCCTTTTTTCAGACTTGACCTAATCATCAGGACATGACCAACTTAATGGTTCATCAGTCTTTTTGGAATTCTTTTAATTTTTTCATCAATCCATCGCTTCAGATACTTAGCTTGGACTTGATAAACAACTCTTTCATCCAAGAGATTCTTGTTGGAGTAAGCATCAGTCACCATCTTAGCAATAACCTCAAATGGACCCAACCATATTGCATCTTTTTTTCTTCTTTGAAACCATGCATATCACAATAGGCAACTCTGTCACCTATTCAATATTCTGTTAAGGCCAGCAGTTCTTATCATCCATCAATTTCACTCTATCCTTTTCTTCAACATAGTATAAAATGCTTGCAATTGCATACCAATCAGAATACTTTTCAGTCAGTCCAAGTACTGCTTGGCACTCATCCCTGAAGTTGGTTCCACCACCAAGTATAAAATTGGTGGTAACATGGCCTTCCTCCCATACAACAACTCAAACGGCATTTTTCCCATTGCTGTATGATGACTGATATTGTATGCAAACATCACTGAACTCAGGTATGTTCCCCACATGGAAGTTCTTCCTGCAACCAGCTTCCTCAGCATCATGGCCAGTGTCCATTTACTTATTCTACCAGTCTGTTCATCTCCAGCTGGTAGAGTACTGACATGACTACTCTGATCCCCATTATCTCATAAAATTGCGGGATCACATGTGACGTGAAGTTTGTCCCATTATCACTAAGCAGGACCTTCAGACATCCATTCTGATATACTACTTGATCCAAGATGAACCTCGTGGTGCTGGTAGTGTATAATTTCATTAGAGCCTTAATCTTGGCCCATCTTGTCAGATGGTTGATGGCAACTATGATGTACTTGGCTCCCCCTTTGCTAATCATCAGCGGTCCCATCACATTAATGATAATCATATGCCAGGCAAATCCAGGGCGGACCAGTCAGTATCCAGTTGTATTCTTATGTGGTTTGTGCAGCTGGCACTCCACACAACAAGCTAGATAGTCCATGACATTGTAGTTGATGGACTCCCAGTAGTAGTACTGATAAATATGATTGGTTGTTTTTCTCACGCCTCCATGCCTAACAACTTATGAGCTGAAAATGATAGCTGCTCTTTCTGATGGCTTTGTAAATAATAACCGCTTCCCATTAATCGTCTTAAACACTTTTCTATCCATGGTCTTGGTGTTTTCCATCGCTTTCTGAAGCACACCTTGGATTTCTCAGGGCTCATTCCCAATTTATCCATCGACCATTCTCTAGAACAGCTCATCCGCCTGCAGGTATACCATCTGGAACATTGGTAACTGTGATAAGCCATCCGCATTCTGGTGAGAAGCCCTCACTTGGTGGACAATCTTGTAATCATAAGCCTGTAGCTTAAGTGCCCATTGAGCCAGTCATCCTTCTGGCTCTCTCAAATTGTGAAGCCAAAGTAACGAAGAGTGGTCCATCACCACTTTGAAGTGCGTTCCATGGATGTACACCAAAAACTGCTTACATGCGCAGATGACCGCAAGGCATTCACTTCAGTTACAGTTAGTTCTATTAGCGGCTGAGAGTGTCCATCTCACATACGCCACCAGATGTTCTTCCCCAATTTCATCTACTTGGCTTAGTATGGCGCCAATCGCTGTCAATGAAGAATCAGTTTGTATAATAAACTCTCAATCAAAATTTGGACATTTCAAAATTGGAGAATCTATTAAATACTGGCATAGCTCATTGAAGGATTCCTTGGCTTTTTCATTCCATACAAATCTTTTTTGGATCCTTCAATAGATGGAATAAGGGCTCGGCTATTTAGGCAAAGTCCCAAATAAATCTTCTGTAGTATCTGACCATCCCACAGAATACTTTAATGTCTCGACACTCTTCAGCACAGCCATCCATTCTATGGCTTCTATCTTCTAGGATTGCAGCTGCAATCCACTAGAGTTGATCACGAATCCCAGATATTCCAACTCTTTTTTGAGGAGTTGACACTTCCTTGTCTTAATCTTCTGGTTAGCCACAGACAGTCACTTGAATACTTCTTCCAAGTGGTGTAGATGATCAGTAAACGTCCTACTGAACACATTTATATCATCCAAGTATACCAGGATGCACGACAACTTTAATTCTCTAAGTATGGCGTCCATGGCCCTCTGGAACGTTGCAGGCGCATTACATAGACCCTGGGGCATCCTCGTCAGTTGGTATAGCCCATGCACAATAATAATCGCACATTTTTCCTGGTCTTATTTTGGCAAGTCGATTTTCCAATATCCTAAGATCAGATCCATCACAGAGAAATACTTCATTTCTCCCAATTGGTCTAGCGTATTTTTGATCCTTGGTAGGGGATATAAATCCTTCTTCATAATTTTATTCAGCTTTTGGTAGTCAATCACCACCTGGTTGGAAACATCCTTTTTCTTCATGATTAGAATTGGACTCGCCCAGGGACTTGAAGATGGAGCTAGAAGCTTATGCTTCACTAGTTTGCTGATTTCATCCTCCACTACCACTTTGGCAGCTTTCAATCATTGGATCAGTCTCATTCTGATCGGCAAATTTTCCCTGGTGTCAATCTTGTGAATCATATCTCTTGTGCATCTCAAGTCATGGTCATCCTGAGTGAACACTTCCAAATACTTCCCAAATAATTTGAGCACCTCCTCTTGCTGGCCTTCCGAAAGATCAGCGAGTTGCACTTGATCAACTAATAGGGTGATGCTTTCAGTTACCCCAACTAGTAATCCCATCTCATTGTGAGTCCCAAAATCATGGAATATCCTCAATTTGGCCATCAGGATCAGATAAACAAATGTGATGATCTAATTCTTCCTAATCTTCATCAGTTTTTTTCACTTAAGTTCACCATGAGAACTCATTTCTCCATGGCCCAGCATTATTATCCCAGGAGCCACCCAATGCTCCACTCTGGACTTCCTCCAGGGGCTTCTGACCTCCCCATACAACAACTCAGGTATCTCCAATGTCAACCCCATGTCGACTATCATCTACAATCCTAGCGGTGTGGTCTTCTCATTCTTGATCCTCAGTGGAATTCCCCAATTCACTAGGATTTATGCCAGCATTTCTTATCACTTCCTACCAACTAATTGGTATCGAATTGGGACAATGCCATCATTGTATATTAGATTGGTGAAGTTGCTTCTCCTATTCAGCGGAGCTTCACCATCCTTCTGATATACTAATGATAACGTCTGACCCAATATGGTCAATATATTATCCTTGAAGTTACATTTAACTCCATACTTGCATAGAAAATATGTTCCAATCAGAATGTCATAGTTTTGGTTGGCCAAATCTATTGCTGGCGCAGATACCACCAACAACCTGAAGCATAGGGGCAAAGCGCTATACGTTCCACAAGAGATGGTGGTATTTGGCCCAGTTGTCACATATTCCTTCTTAGATTCCAAGTTCGGCAAGATCTTCATCCTCTTTACCAGCTTGGTCAAGACAATATTGATGGGTGCTCCACTGTCAACATTCACCCTCATCCACACTCAATTCACTTGTATGTCTATATATGTACACTCAGAGTATTTTAATTTAGTGTTTACTGAGTTAATAGCAGCTTTACTAGACAGATTGAGGGTGTGAGTCTTTCATGCCAATATATCAGGAAACTATTCCTTTATTGGACTGAGGGGGATCAACAAATTGGCCTCATCTAATTGGACTTCAGATATTTCTTCAGGATTCTTGGCAGTTCTAATCTTGTCCATCAGTTGTCTTGTGTACGGCTGGGCAACCACCTTGATTAACTTGGGGTTGATTCTCTTCACCCCAGCTCTGGTCACGTCATTTACATCCAAATTGACCACTTGATATAACTGATCCTGTACATTGTTGTCCACAAACAGATCACTGATATCAATTTTTTTGGTCATGATGTCAGGAGGAACAGGCTTCTCCACAGCTTTAGACTGTTCCCCTTCTAGGCTGCGGGCCCTTTTCCCAATTCCTTGATGGCAGCTGACTCTTTCACCCGGACCACGTTGATCTGATCCTTCAGCTTCTTACAGTGCATGGCGAAATGTCAACCCACCACACTGATAGCATACCTTTTCCTTCTTATTCAACCGTCTGAATTCTTCAGGCTTATTTCCCAGCATGGTTCAGTTGGTCGTTTCTTTAGCACCTTCACTCCCCTTCATGGGATTCAAATTGCATACCAGATTGGATTTAAAGCTTCTCTTTGGGGCATCAAATGTCGCTCCCAAAATCTTCAAATTATCTACCATTTTCAAGGTAGTTATTTCCATTGTGAACATGGAAAACATCATGCAATGCAAATTGCAATAGGGCCAAAGGGCTGCTTGCAAGGTTATTCTGGCATAAAAGTTGTCTAGTACTTTTGCTCTGACCAGGATCTGCGACTCCTGGTAAAACTGATCCGTGAAGCTAGCTAGAGACTCATCTTTATAAAACTGAATTCCCATAAACTCCTGTTTACGCTTTGACATGCGCGTTGGACTCATGATTTCCTTAATGATAGCCACCTTTGTATTAGCATATGACAAGCTGTCCCCCTCCCAGTGAGGTAACACTAAGTTCTGACATTCAGTGTCTAGGCAATTTATGACTGTCAACGTCTTTTGATGATCCTTGTAGCCATACAAGGTCATATCAAACAGTCAGAAAAACGCTGGGGCGTTATAATGATAAAATGTTGGCAATTTTAGCATTGCCTTAAATTCCTCTGAGTTATCTCTAGCCAATTCTCTAGGTTTGGCCACTTGGTTCACTTGAGGAGTGACTTCAGGCGTCATCTCCAAAATGGCAGCAAAAGTGGGCAGCATGTTCCTTGGGGTATTCAACTTCCCAAGTCTCATTCAAGGACTTTATCTTCAGCATCGCTTGCCATATCTGTCTCACAACTGCATATGTGAGTTTTAAGCTCCTCCACCTGTTTGATCAGTTGCTCTATATCTGCGCTGAATTTTCTTAAATGAATGCAATCCACTTCTTGCTCCTTTTTCAGGTATAAGATCCTTAAACAAGATCCCCTTCTTTCTTCTTCAACGAAATTACTTTCCCAAGTAACTCGTTCCCAGAACTTGCAACATTATCTATCCCTTCCTCCACATTGGCGACTCGTTCTTCCAAGGCTGCAAATTCCCAATGATCCGCTGAGTTTAGGGCATTCTGATTTACAGTGGCTAACTCCATCCACAGTTTGCGTAACTTGTCTTTGTACAACATTCTTATAAAATTCTTCAACTCAACTACACCCCTGTAGTGAGCACCAACTTGTAAAAATTTACTTAGATGTTATTATTGGAAAATAACCATAGTAATCTTTTTACTGCACAGGTTCGGTTTCTTGTGCACTTTGTCTGCGCTGTATATTATATTAAATTATCGGTTGATAATAGTATGACAACTATTATCCATAATTGAGTGTGAATTCTTATATCTCATCCCAAAGCTCAGCCAGTATTCCCAATTAAATACTCGTGAAGTTGTACTTTTAGGGATTTTTTCCCTTACTCTTGTCCACCCAATCTTCGCTGAGTTACCCTGGTGACAGTCTCTTCAGTCCAACACTCAGTCGGCAGCAATCCCCAATTGTTTCTCCTTCTTCTCTAGATCCCCACTAAGATCTTTACTCTTTTCTTTAAGAGTCTCCCAATTATTGCACACAGCAATAATATTCTTAAGAAGGATAGCACAATGGAAAGCTGATAATAGTTTACTACTTAAACTACATACTGGATGAAAACTATAGAACTTATTTTCTAAATGCTGTTCTTGTAAATACTGTTTAATTAGAAGTGAATTCTAGAGCATTATAGCGGTGATACAGTTGTCAAACCCTCAGTTGACACCTCTTTGATAAATGGCAGCTGTTGCCATTGGATCACCTATCCTCATCTCAGCAGCGATGGTATTCCCCATCCTGGCTAGGATTTTGTCATTGGACATTCTCAAGACCTAAATGGAAGGAGTCGGAAAATGTGTCCCTAACTTTTTCCTCTCAATCCAAGCAAACCAACCATATTTGGCTAGCGACTAGCTTAGGTAATGGGACTTATTACCCATTAAGGCAGGTCATGCACCAACTGATCAATTCGTTAGTTGCAGGCAGCATCACTCGCCTCACAACTTGATACTCATTTCCAATCAGTTGGTGATGAAACCTGACTGATCCCAATTAGTACACCTGAATTTTAATCACTATCAGATTCCCCTATTTTATTGGTAACTCCTCCTGACAAGATCTTAAGTACTCATCCAGATTGATCCCTGACAGATACAACTAGGCAATAATACCAAAGTCCCCTGAACATAGTTACTCTGAAACTTGGGCTAACTGATTTCCAATTCACTTCGCCTTAGGAAATTATCCCCTAGAGATTCCTGGGAATATATCAGGCTGGGAATATGGGTAAAAATCTCAATACTTACTTAATGTCATTTTTCTTGAGGGCTTCGCTTTCATGCATACCAGACATTCCCCCATGTACTTATTGACATCCCTATGCAGGCCCAGCCACGAATAGTCCCATCACACCAACTCCACAATCTCCTCCACTCCTGGATGACCTGCCAATGGATGATCATGAGAGACCATATTACCTCCCATTGTAACGATGGGTTGGGCACCTATATGCAAGAATTGTGGTATAACACCCCACGCCTCTTCATGAAGGCCTTATGCCACTCGTGTGGCCATCCCTCCTTCATCTCAGCTTTCAGTCACTGGCTGAATTCCGACCTTACTTGCTTCTGGCGGACTTCCTCCCCCAACTCACTTTCCCCACTCTCAATCATCACAAATTGGTCTGGTCAAAACATTGTGGCTGTATTAAACTCCTCACTTCTCTTTCTTATACATGAAGCCCCTGTCTTTACTCAACCAGTCTGCTAGGAAATTTGATGATTCTGGCCTGTACTCTACTCAGAGGTTGTAATGGACTAGCTCCACATGCCATCTGCCCTGCCACTAGTTCATCTTCCTGGGTTCACAATAGTATTTCAACGCTTTATGGTCCGTGTAGATAACAAAAAGGTGTCAGGCATAGATCAGGTGGTGCTGCCATTACTGCAAGGCCACCATAACCACCAGCAGTTCCTTATCGTATATTAGGTAATTAGTTTCAGTAAGGAGCATTTTGCAGCTAAAGTAACACATGGGGTGTTCCAGACCGTCTTCCCCTTCCTGAAGCAACACTGCACCTATGGCATAATTTGAGGCATCAGTTTCCACCACGAATGTCCTCCTGGGGTCCATATGGGCCAATACAGGCTTGAAAAGTAACTTATTCTTCAGCAATTCGATTGCTTGCTCCTCTTTCCTTCCCCATATGAATGGGACATCCTGTGTTAGATACATGAGAGGTAATGCCATTTGGGATAGATTCTTTACAAACTGATGAAGGAAGAGCAAATTTCCTAAAAAAACTCTGCACCCCATTTAGTCAGTAGGGGCCTTTCATGCTCGCACTGCACGCAGTTTATCCAGAAATACCATTAATCCGTTCTGGAAAACTACGTTGCCTAGAAACATCACTGAGATTCGATTAAATTCACACTTGGAAAGTTTCAATCTCAGACTCATTCGGCCAATTGCCCCAGAACTTCCCAGAAATCTTGGACATGATCCTCTTGGGACCATAAAAACACTAGGATATCATTCATATAGGCGGCACAGCATTGACTAATCATCTCTCCAAAGACATGGTCAAATTACCCACTAGAACACCGCTGGAGCATTTTTAAAATTGAATGGCATTATGCAATACTGATATACCCCCAGTTGACACTTAAACGCTGTTTATTGCTGGTGTTCCAGTCTCATTGGTACCTGATTGAATGCATCTGTGAGGTCAAGCTTTGTAAGAATGGTGCATCCAGTAACCATTGGGAGAGTATCCCCCAATAAAGGCATTGGATATGAATCTGGATCAAAGACCATGTTCAGCCATTGGAAATCCACACATGGGCGTAGGTCGCCACTCGCTTTTGACACCAGTAATACCAGAGACAACACCGGTGACTTAAAAGGTTTGATCAAACCTTTGTACAACATAGATTTCACATGGCCCTCCAACGCTTCAATCGCTCGTTCATTAAGAGAGTATACCAGATATCCCCTGGGAAGCTCCGACCCCTCCATTGAACTGTGATGAAAAGGAAAAAGAATTACAGGGGAAAAAGGCGAGTTCCCAATAGGACCAAATACACCCACAAAGTCGCTATATCTGGCTGGTAACTCTATATCCTGCATTCCAACAAAAATTCCTGCGTCCACTCAGAACATCGCTCCTAACCTCCATCTTCCATCTCATATGAGGCCCCATCTGCAGATTCAACGTAATTGGATTTTGTTGCAAATCAACCTGGGTCTGGAAGTGATGCCACCATTGCATCCTCAATACAACAGGATGGTCCAGATTTCTGATTGCACAGAAGCCCTCTTTGAACCAAAACTGTTTCTGCTGAACAACTACTCAAAGCACCAAACGCCATAAGGGATCTCTCCTTGACACGCCAGCAAACACCACCTCAGGAACCTTCTGCATTTCCAACTTCAAACGTTCTTCTGGGGATAATTCCACATAGTTTTCCTTGGCCCCTGTATCCACCAGGGCCAACATTTTCTCCATCTGACCTTGCGAATATAACTTCACTGTAATAAATAACTGAGGATAAAGTAAAGAATTAGGTTTAATGTTTAAATCATTCTCATATTGCAAATTTGCAGGTAAGGTAGGTTTAGGACTATAACTCTTCCCAGGTCCCTGACCTCCTATTCTTCCCAACTCTTCACCATTACACTGGTGTAACCCTCCATGGATATTTCCGAAATTACTGTGTGATCCCTGAAAACCTCCTCAACCTCTACTAGCCACTGCGGGCAACTTGCCCCTTTCCAGAGAAATAGAATCTTCCTGTCAGTTCCACGCCAAGGCCAATTGTTTCTCAACCTGCACCGCTAATGCCATTTCTTCCACCAACATACTCTGAACTTTAGCAGCCGCCATGGTGGCTAACATATCCGCTTGCAGCCCCTGTCAAAACATTTTCAATGGTTGCAAATCCAAGACTCGTGCTGCTTTCAACAATGGTCAGAAAATACGCCCATATTCTTCAACCAATCATCGCCCCTGACACACTGTCAGCAGAGCTGACCACGCCTCATCTTGCGCCTCATCCAGACAGGCAGCCTGGTCAATCCAATTGACACACTCATCCAAGGATCCTAGGAGGCGACCCTGCTCCTCAATCAACTCATGCACTCACCCTTCCAGATCTGAGGGTAGTGTCTCCACAATTTGCGCAATCTGCAGTAAAAAAAAGGGGTCTCCGCTCCCATCACATGAGCTAACTGCACCTGAAAACAAATCCATGACACCACTTGGTGAATCTTCTCCAAAGCTTCCATTGGCAATGCCACCCAACCTTTTGGAAATGTAGATCCTCCATGGTTCTCCTCCATCTTCATGTGCCTTGCACCACATACTCAAACCACCTCTCTTATTACAAATGTTAGTGAGAAACTCACCATCGTTACCATCAACACATGGTGATACCATTCCTCCACTTCTGGTGCCACCACCTCTTCTTGGGGCCCCCATAAAACTGACAAAAAATGTATTTGAGTTGCATCTAATGTAACAGGCGGGTTTGTGCCAATATGCAATGAACAAATTGGGCTGTAAGAGCCATGTTACTGATAATGTTGAGGACAGGTCTGCTGAAGCCTATCCCCAAACCCTTCCAACATGCCTTGTCATTGCCACATATTCCCGCATGACTGTTCCCATGACGCTGCACATCAACAGCAGGGTCTGGGACTAGGAAAAGGTTGAGAATGATGCCAACGCCATGCCAAGCTCACTGGTTGTGCTCATGTTTCCGATCCAATTTTTTTTAACAATTTTTAATTAAAATAATATTTCTTATTAGCAAGCAATCGTTTTTATTTTGATTTTCTGTTATTTTGTAGAAGACGCAACTGCCCTTCAAGAGCCGCAACATCCTCCAATAAGTAGCACTTTACAATATTGAATAAGCTCACTCCTATGCTAGTCTCTCTCAAACCCTGTCCAGCACATCGCTTGCAAAGACTCCAAATCCCACCAGATCATCATCCACGCTGTGCATAAGCCCAACGTTATTCCATGGATGCATTTCAGATTTAAGGTGTTGGATTTCACTAGCTCTGACCTCCCTGAGTTTGAGGACCTCTGGATTAAAGCCACATTCAGATCAAACGCCATCTGATCCAAAGCAATGTACGGATCAAATGCCTCCTGATCTGTTACACTGGGGAGGAATAGATACCAGTGAAGTGGATCAGAGGAGGAAATTTTTTCATAGAATGGAAACCAAGGTTCCATTTGATCTCTCCACGCTACCATTGGCAGAGGGATTATATGGAGCCAAGAAAAAGTTGTTTGGCTCCCTTAGAGATATCCAAGATTTTGACTAAACTGGAGGTGAAGTTCTTACTTTTTTACAAAGGGGTACTTTGGAACAGTTATGGCGAGTGATATATCTTGATGTAAAAAGATGGCTGTGGCCTTGGATAAATGGGCATGAAGAGCCACGGCTTTAACCCACTTAGTAAAGTGGTCAATGTCCAATAGGATAAATTTGTTCCACCAGTAGTCTGATGGAGGGGACCTACTACGTACAGGCTGATGGTGTGTAACGTTTGCTGAGGGGTAGTTGGTTGATATTGATATCTAGTCTTGAAACTGGATTGCTTCTTAAACGTAAGGCAGGCATCCAAGACTTTGAAAATAGTCTCCATAATTCCTTCTAAAAGTACCAATCCTTAATCTACTCATAGGTTTTCTTAACTCCTTCATGTCCTAGGGTGGAGTGAGCTTCCAGGATAGCAGGTACACATTCTGAGGGCCACGGGTAAGGTAGTCACTTTGCCACCACCTGCTTGTACAATTTTCCACTCTCCACTTTGGTGTTCAGGAGTGCTGGGCTAAAATTTTCTGTATGGGCTCATCCTCATCCTCCCAGTTATTGGGGGTCATTAGGAGGTCATATAATCTCTACACCTCGCTATTATCCAAGTGAAGGACTAGCAGTCAATTTAGCCCATTAACATTTATGCGACGGGTTCCAGCACGGTGTTCAATCTTCTATGTCATAATGCTGGAGCTTTTGAGCCCAGCGAGCTAATTGACCAGTAGGATCCATCATGTTCTGTAGCCATTTTAATGAAGCGTGGTCTGTAACCACAGTGAAGGTAGTCCCATACAGGAAAGGACGGTAGTGTTTTACAGCTAAAAGAACAACAAGCACTCCTTCTCTGTTACACTGTAGTTGCGTTCAGCCTTTGATAGCATCTTACTGAAATAGTATACCGGATGATCAATTCCATTTTCATCTAATTGGCCTAAGATTGCCCCAACGGCGTAGTCTGAGGCATCTGTAAACAGGATAAACGGGTTTCCATAGTTGGGATGCCTCATTATTGGACTTAGTTGTGGCAGTTGCTTCAACGTCTCAAAAGCAGCCTTCTGTTCAGCACCCAAGTGGAAAGGGGTGCTCTTAGCCAGTAGGCGGATGAGGGGTTTTCTGAGTTGGGTGAACTTGGGGATGAACTGATGATAATACCCATTCTTCCTTAGAATTACTGAATATTTCATAAATTTTTAGGGGGAGGCATTTTTGAAATCGCTTTGAACTTATCCTGTATGGGTTGGATTCCCTCTTGAAAAATGGAGTGTCCAAGGAATTCCAATTTCCTTTGGAAAAAGTACACTTTAAGGGTTTTACCTTGATATTTGAATCATGTGAGCGTTGAAACACCTCCTTCAGGTGATCAAGATGCTCATTAAAGGTTTTTGAGAACATCGTGATGTCATCATGATAGATGATGATAAAACTTAACTTCAGGTCCTGAAAGATGTGATCCATAACGCGCTGGAAAGTTGCAGGTGCGTTGCACAACCCTTGGGTAATCAAAAGGGTTAGAAGAGACCCTTACTGCGAATGAGAGCACATTTCTCCTGGTATTCAGGGGAAAGGTCCATTTGCCAATAGCTGCTAACCAAGTCCATGGCAGGGAAGAAGTTAGTTACAGAGAGTTGGGCCAGGGCATTGTCAATGTGGGGGATAAGATAAATATCCTTTTAAAGAGGTTATTTAACTTGTGGTAGTCCATGATTATCCAATAGCCTCCGTTCTTCTTTTTGATTAATCAAAGGGGAGAAGACCAAGAGCTTTGTGAAGGAACTAGTAACCCCGCGTATAGTAACTGCTTGTGTTCCGTCTTCATTTGCTGTTATTCCACCTTTGAATTGCGGTAAGGTTTTGACCAAATAGGATGGGCATCACCCACATCAATGGAGTTGCTTCAGTAATTTATATAGCCATTGTCATTGTCTAATTTGTAGAATATTTTGTTAAATTCTTCCAATAGAGTGTGAATTTTTCAAGTTCAACTGGGGTCAGCTCATCCAAGGTATGGACATTGGGTAAGGTAAATATCAGGTTATCTGTTGGCAGGCCCACATCCAACGTAGAGCCAATGAAGTGTATTTGTTCAATGTCCTCCACATGGACTAACAAGCCTCTGCCGATCTCCTGGTGTTTTCTTAAAACTATCTCATTGCCGGTGAGTTTCCCAACAGAATAGTAATAGGCCTCTGGTAGGCTGGGTCTAGAAGGCCAGGCAATACCTGAGGCTCCAAGGGACTAACGCCCTCAATACTTACGAGGTGCAACAAACAATGGTATGGAATTTGGAGGGTGATCTTTGTGTTAAACACTCATTGTTCACCCGTCTTAATCACTACCTCGTCTGCAGCATAAAATGGAATACCGTCCTTAGCATCCACTGAACCAGGAATATTTCTCGTTTCTTCCTGCGGTTGTATAATTTAAAGGTAAAGTGGAAAACTGGTGCTAAACCAGGCTAGAGTATTTTTTCTTGCTGGAATCTTTATTAGATAAAATTAAAGGGACTTCATAATTGAGAAATAAGAGGAAACCTTGCTTCATGTTAATCTTTCCCTTCTACTCAATCATAAGTTGGGTACCTATGAGCATATCATAGGTGTTATTTTCCAAGGACACTGTGAGGGGCTGATAAAATAAACTTCCCAAAACAAATGGGAAGGGAAGAGTATATCCCAATGGAGCGGGTGTTGTTCAGGCCTGTGGTTCCAAACTTTTGATTGTACTCCAAGTCAGGCGCCAGCTTGATCTTTTTCATCAACTTTGAGGAGATTATATTCACCAGGGAGCCAGTATCCAGGATGGCCATCACCTGGACTTTTTGAATGACCACTTCCACCTTTGTGAGTGTTCCTCCAAAGTTAAGCAACAGAGCTAAGACCTCCTTGAGCCGGAAGGTGGATGTTAGTTTGCAAGCAGTATCAGGGTAAATCTCTAGGATGGACTTCATGGTGTGACCTCGCTGGAGAGGGCGAGTTAAGCTACATAGGAGCCTATCAGCGTCTCTGGCGGTGTCAATAACCGTGGGACACCCTAAAACTTGTCTGAGGTATGTATCGTCAGGTATGGTGGTCTCTTCTACTCTCAAGCGTTCAAAAGATCAGGGATCTCCACTTCAGTGGTTTACTCCTAATATGTAGTAGCCAACATCATTGTAACCCCCTTAGATTCACCCCTGGGGGTATTTTTAACTAGAAGTAATGGCATAATTTGAGTAAGTGAGTCAGGCACATGATATTCGTCAGTAAGATTAGTGCCTATCCCTACGCTGACATCTCTTTTCCCTGCTCCTACTCCTCGGTGTCAGCTTTCTTTTTCCAGCACAAATCCTCATAGTGCCCAACCTTGTTGCATTATGCACACCGGGGGAGTTCAGGCCACTTAGCTTTTGGTTTTTGCTCCTCAGGACCCATAATCTGAAAGGTCTCCTTTTTACCTTAAATGGCCAGGATCCAAGGCTTGCTTTTGATCTTTCATGGAAAGAACGCGAGGTTGGGATACTACTCCATGAGGAACTTCAAGCTTGTTAAGTCAGCAACATCTAGTAGAGCCTTTTTTATATCATGTACATTGCAGAAATAGCATTAGACGTAAGTGATGTGCATTGTCAAAGGAGGGTGAGATGTCAACCCAGTCAAGATAGCGGCAACAGCGTCGTCCAAGGTCAGCATCTTAGAAGTTAACAACGTCTGCGCTTCAATATAGAACTATTCCCCAAAGGCAACCACTGACTCTCCTTTTCTTATGCTAAACTCATGAACGTTTGCTTCTGTATGCTTAATCTTTGTTTTGAGTCAAATTTGTCAATGATGGCCTCCTTAATCTCGGACCAGGTGTTAAGGGCATCCATATGGGAGATAATTACCTCCTGGGTTATGCGACCCAAACAAAAAAGGATATGTTTGACCTTCTGACGGTCAGTCGCCCCTTCCATAACAGCTTTGTAAACATATAAAAAGAAGCGATGCTGCCCTCGATGGGGATAACTTGTCCTTAAAAGTTGGTTTGGATGAAACATGGTCACCCCAGAAAGGGTGTGGACTTTAGGAGAATCTGTACCCGTTGTTTCAGAGTTGAAGGTCCAATTGATCAAAGAAATGAGAGAGTCAATCTAGCTAATCTTGGATAGCTTCAAGCCTGGTTTCATGGCGGTGATGGGCTTTTGGGAAGCGGATTCACATAAAGTAAATCGGTCTTCCATCCTCAGCTTGTGAGTTTCAGTTCTTTAACATGGCTCTCCAGTGCCTTGACTTCAAAACGGAGATGTGACACAAGAAAGCTAAGGTTTTGTTGATCAGCTTCCACCACCCCCACGCATGTTTTGAGCTCCTCTTTCATCTGCTTACACCCTTCATCGTCACATAGGTGAGATCCTTGAATTGTACGTCACCCTTGATATGTTCATAGCTATGCTCAACCTGTGTCAACTGACTATGCACATCCTTCAACAGAGCGGGCCCTTCAAGTAAGAGTTTG
Organism: Massospora cicadina; assembly: GCA_022478985.1. Taxonomy (NCBI): domain Eukaryota; kingdom Fungi; phylum Entomophthoromycota; class Entomophthoromycetes; order Entomophthorales; family Entomophthoraceae; genus Massospora; species Massospora cicadina. Next base: position 29,424 of record JAKSZP010013549.1, on the reverse strand, counting down.
ACCCCTTGAGCTTCTTTTTCACATTCATTAACTCTGCAGACCAAATATTTGTATTATCAAGAGAAGCTTTTTGTGATAGCTTTTTTCCAGTTGTGAAACATTGACCTTTAAAGTGGAGGTAGCCCGAGAAGGTTTTTGCAATAGATGTCATTCAAGCTCTTCAACGCGTGACAAGGATTGGGCTAATTGCCGCTCACCACATCCACGCGTTGTTACTCCCCTGTTGAGGGGTGAACACGTGCTAAGAGGTCAAGCAAGTTTGCTCTTCATGCTTTTCAAGTTCCTTGGAAAACACCTCAAGTAGAGAGCGGTTGCTAGCAGAAAAAGTGTTTAACGCATCATGAGAGATATTCATCGCCTCCTTTACAGACTTTACTACACCTGTATCCATGGTGGTGAGCTGCTCATGCAAACGAATAATGAATTTGCGGTTTGCTTCCACACCAGATTTAGCCAGTCCAATTTGTTCAGATGTCAGTTTATATAAATTATCATAAGCTAATCTTAGAGCATCATGGCTTACCAGGTGTCAATGCAGATCTTCATGATGGACAGCTAATAGGTATTATGTGAAACAATGCAGGATGGGCAAATTTGCGGACATAGGTAGTCAAAAGGTAAGCTGGCTATAGGCACCAGGAAGGATTCAAGTCTCATAGAGGTATATAAGATGGTCCTCTACAGAAGAAACTCTTTCTTTAAAGCAATATCGCCAAAGTTTAATATACCGTGAGTTAGGTCTCTCACAACTTCAGCTTCAGGCTAAATAAGGCTGTGAGACTCTAATATTAGGATTATTCAAATTTCTCTTTTAAATGATAAAGTTGGGAGTCTATCCATATGGTCATATTCTGCCCCATCTCCATTTTCACCCATCTAACAACACTTCCAGCAGGTGCGCCCTCCATTTTTTGGTAGACAACTTGTGGTTTACAGGATAACCCCTGTAGTGAGCACCATTTTTGTGGGAATCCAGCAAGTTTTAGGCTCGCTGGTGCTGATGGCAGCTATATTTCCACAAAAACCACTTAAAGCATAAAAAGAGTACTTTTTATTATCGGGGTAAAGTTGTGTTTTTTAGGTATTTTATTTGGTGAGGGATAAGAAACAAAAAGTGAGTCTTCTTGATACTACTGCTCAGTATTTAAACTATATCAAGTATTGAGGGTTGAAGAAAATTTAATGCTAAGATTTGGAACAACTTAGTAACGTTCAAATTAGGGAATATGAAAAATTTGACTTATTGGAGCTTGGGAAATTTGGTTCTCTTTGGTGAGATAAAAGATGTGAAGTTATTTTAGGAAAGACAAACCCGTGGGGTAACAATTTAATATAGTTTAGACAATCATTATTAAATAATGTAATTGCACCTTGGGGGACTTTTCAAAGCCTATAAAAGGAAGTGGTCCCCACTTAGGTGCTTGTATGGAACTAGAAATGGCCGGGGAAGGACTCTCCAATGGATGCCCTGGATTCCACCATCTGGTCAGAGCAATCCGACTGCCCAATCTCATGCTAATTGCCCATGTGGTATTTGTAAAAGTATTACCCCAATTAGTGGGGTTCCACTAAGTATTGACCAAGGTCTTTTAACTGATATAGTCTTTATTTTTATACAAAGTATTATTAATAGATTGGACTTGTAAAAGGCTGATGGTATTTGGTAAGTTGTATCTATTCTTACCCAAAACATTTTTTGCCAAAGTTGAGATGGCAATTATATGATACCAAGAAACAAGATCACGACATCGATGAATCCCCCCCCTTGGGTTGGGACCATCTAGTATTAAAAAAAAAACAAGATCACTTTCAGAGAATTTAATCCACCGGAAGGAAAGATGTGAGCAATATTGGCTATGGACCAAGCCCAAAGTATGCACAACATATTTCTTACTTGGAATGATAGAATACTATTGACAGTTTATCCCACACTTTTCAGAATTAGCCACACCCTTAACATAACTGTGAAGATAAGGAAACCAAGTTTTGTTGGGGCCTTTAACAAGAGCGAGTCTTTGAGGAATCTAAAGCCAGATTGCTAGAAAAAACTAATTTACACCTGCCTGGACTTAACCAAGACCTTTTACCCATATATGGACTCCAGCAATATTGAAATTAGAGCATTAGTATCTGACTGGATAAATAAAAGATATACCATCTCATGAAAAAATTAAAAATTTTGAGAGTGAAAAGAAAATACACAATAAAATTTAGATAGAGTGCAAGGCTTTTATATAAAAAGTAAACCACCTTTGGCCCTAATTGTATGAACTTATCTCAAAGTGGCGATAAACATGCATCACTCCATTGGCAACTTAATATGAAGATCCTGACAGAAGAATTGCAAGTTATGAGGTTCAAAGAAAAGGGTATGACCAAGATCATCAAAAGGTCAGGAAGCAAAAACCTCAAAGCCAACGGATTGTTTTACCTACCTGTTTGCCACCTACAAGCACATGAAAGCAAATGACTGTATGACAGGATTGGGCTGCAAGAAGTTCAGATGAATTGATGAAGTAAAAGATAACAGAAAAGATTCTCTAAAGATACCTGAAAAGTATTAGATACTTTTAAAAGAAGACCAATGAGATGTGGTACCCCTAAATCTGGCCCAATGATTAAATGAAACTTGTATTAAACCTACAAAAATATTGGTTATAGACGTTTTCTAAAGACATTGGATTACCATAAAGACCAATCTTATTGAGAGTCAATGTCAAATGAATTACACTAAGCGTTGGAACTAAATACCCAGTAAAAATTACAAGCTCAAGTGAAGCGATTTGAGTATCAGTCAATTTCACCAACAACTCCCTTTCACAAAGTATCCATTGACATAATAGGACTGCAGCCTAAAACCTTTAGTGGAACGAAGTTCATCATAGCAATCAACCATTTTATAAAATGGTCAAAACAGCAGCAGTCAAAAGTTACACTGCAGATCAGTCAGAATATCATATATAGTCCAGTGTTAATCAGACTTGGATGCCCTCAACTTTTGGTGTTGGGTAATATAAAAACCTTTATCACATATGTAGTAAAAAGCTCATGGATCTGGTAGGAGTGAAACAAAAAACTAATCCTATACATCTTAATCAAACAAAAGTGATAAAACGTGAACAAAGCTCTAAGTGAAATACCAAAAAGAGGTCCTCAAAAAACAAATTGAAGTGGGACCACTATATTCATACGCGTTTCATGGGATGAGTGTGATAAATAACTAAGATTTTTTTAGGGCACGCAATGACCCTGACGCAAAGTTTTTAATAAATAGATAATTAAGGAAGAAAAATGTTTTCAGTCAGATACCTTTAAATTTTAGCTAAAATAGTGGCGACTAGAAAATATTGCTCATGAACATTAATAACTTTGTTTGAAAGAAGTAATATTATAGAGGCATAACACTAACTCTAAGGAAAATTCTCCAGGTATTTCTGATACAAGATTTTTATTTGATTTGTTTCCTTTATTTTGGCAGCATCATACAATTTTATGAAGTAGAGTTATAAGAATTTTAGAATTGATAATAAGTTCTAACAACTGTGGTATTCAATCCATTTGGATCAGGGTTCTAAACCTAACATCAGAAGCAAAATTTCTCTAGATTGAGCTCAAAATTCCACCATTGAAAAGTGATTAAATTTTCAGATCTGGATGAAATACTGATAACGCCCCCTACCAGATTTAGCATAATAGTAAGGGCCAATAAATGTCAGCTAAGTACTTAATTTAACACATTACCATGGGTAACCTTAACAAATAAAATGCTCATTTTTCTTTTAAAATGACCTTTTGTTGTCCTGACAAATTCAAAGATATTTGTTCTCTCTTTCTCCTGGATGGTGATGGTGAAAGGGGTTAAATCACCTGGTTAAAATGTATATAAGGTGATGTGTTTGTTGTTGAAACCGATATTTCTCTCTGTAGGTGGTAACAAAAAGTTATCTAAAGCCAAAGACTAAGGCTGAATGATCTTATTATAAATAACTACAATAGTACAATCAGGTGTTTTAGTCATTAGATGGTATAACATATATTGTACTTTAAAGAAAATTTGAGAATTCCTTCCATACAAAGCTTTGAAGGGTGACATTATGAAGATCTAGTGTTGACTATTTTTTAGGCTTGATTTCAAATAGTAAATATTTTGGCAAATTTAGAGGGTTGGTTGAGGCAATTTCAAAAGAAAATACTAAAAGGGTTGTTAGTTATCTCTATCATCCCATTAGTTGCAGGATATAGAGGTGGTAATAACACTATTGGATCTGAAATATATTTAGCTAATTCTTGCATCAGTGAGGACCAGAAACTTTGTCCATTGTCCAAGAAGATTATGTTATGACACTTATGTTGGGTGATTGTAAGGAGAGTGTCTATAACTCTTCTGTTCCCAGCGTGGTAGTGCATAGCGCATTGGGTCAACGCCAGAGAACTAGCCAATAGTACAAAAATTACTAGAGCCCAGAAGAGGGTGCTTGAGCTAGAATAACTTAGGTAGAGAAGAGTTATCCGTGGAAGAATTAACCAAAAGGGGGACACACGATGCTTGAAGAGGTAATGTATGGGCGCTCTATGTTGGAGGGAACCTGGACGGCCCAACGGTGTATGAGCAGATAAATTTTGAGTAGATAAAAGTAAATGGTTGACGTTATGAGAGACCTCCTTGAAGGGGTCTTCGCACAGGAATGTCTAAGAAAACATTAATTAAAAGTGGTGTACTAGCGAAGGGTTTATTACTAGAGGAGAAGTCAACCAATGGTAAAGATTGGTCTCAACAATGAGGAATTTAAGGGTTTTTGGGCAAAAAATTAATTGAGGGAAGCGGGTATAAGCTGAGGAGCACCAATAGAAGCACGCTTCTATTGGGCAATACACTGTATTTGGTAATTGGCTGAACTAGGGTAATTGATTGTATAAGTGCTGACCTGAGCTGGAAAGTTCAAAAAATGACTGGGTTTTGAGACCCCATTCATCTAAAAACCAAAGCGAAACATTTTATGTAATGAAAATCTGGCTCATAATAACACGCCTGCTGTTATGCAGGGCCAAACTTCTTTAGCATCCCTGGGACTGACCTGAGCGTACCTTGCCTCCACCTAGCGTTAATATAAGGTATACTTGAGGTTAGAGAGGCCAGCCAACTTCACCTTATTGGCTTCCTGATATGCAGCCTTGTCCCTTGGATTTTTCCCCATGATTATGTCATTTTCTAGCCATGACAGTGATTATACAATTTGGTATAGAAACAAGGAAGTATCTTTGGAAGAAGCTGACAAAGGGGATATGGCATCGATCCATTAATGAGATAATCAACGGCCACAAGGGAACCAACGGCCATTAGATGCTCAAGCTAGAGGGCCTACAACATCGATACTAACCAAGGAAAAGGTTTTGAAGTAAGACACTTAATGCTGGGGTAATGAGTAGGGCCAGTTTGGCTTTTGCATACTAAACAGGACTCTGTACTACTGTATTGTGAAAGACCTCTTCTCAGTATCACTAGAACTTGATCCATTAATTGGTTTTTTATAAATCCATAACGTGTAGGTACTCTTCCAAAATGGTATCAGTTTTTTTGGAAGGACTAAAATATGATAAACATTAGGTTGTCAATATCTTATGGAGGTGACCAACATGTACTTAAATGTTTGCTGTGTTTTTCTAACCTTTTTTTGTATTGAATAAAAGTTCATATTTTCGCATTTGAGGTTGGATTAGGATGGTGCGAGATAATATTCCTCATGTTTGGTTAGATTAATCTAGTGTTCTGGACAAAAATTTAATATCCTGATGTTTTGTGCCAGGGTGATGCTTTATAGAGAAATAATAATTTTGGAGCTTTAAAGCCCAGCGGTACAGACGCTCATCAGGATCTCTTAGTTTCTGGAGCCATTGCAAAGATGCATGATCAATAATTATAATGAACTGGTTACAATTAAAAAGGGTTAAAATTAATACTCATTAAGACAGCTAAGAACTCAAGTTCTGTAACGCTATGATTGTGTTCACCTTTAGATAATGCTCTGCTGCAATAGGAATTGGATGGCACACTAAGTTTTTTATTAAGTTGGGATAGTATAGAGCCTATAGCAATATTGCTAGCCTTAGTGAAAAGTAGTAAAGTTTATCAAAGTGGGCTACATAAGATTGTTAGAATGAGTAAAAGCTAAGAGTAATATATTGAAGGGTTGTTGTTGCTTTTCTCCTCATTGGAAAAGTTCCCTCTTAAAAAACAGACTAAGTGTTTAGATGTGTCTAAAAATGAGGAATGAATTTCAGTAAAATTGATTATTCATAGAAAACCTGCACATCTCAGAGGGAATTAGGAGGCAGAATTTAAGTAATGGCTGTGATTTTGTTGTCTAATGGTGAAATATCTTATTGACTTAACTATGAACCAGAAACGCCATATACTTTGTAAAAATGCGCCCGTTGATGGTTTATTACTCTTTAAGTTTGTCATAGTCTCTGGAAGACATCTCTAAGGTGAGCTAAATGAGCAGTAAATTTTTTTGAGAAGTCAGTCATGTTATCAACGTATTTTAACACATAGGATTGTTTAAATCCAATAATAGGCCATCCATTGCTTTTTAAAAAAGTATTAGTGCATTGCAGAGCCCCTACAGCATCCGCATAGGTTTAAATAGCTCTTTTATAGAAATAAGAGCACTTTTTTCGCAATACCATGGGGATAGGTCAATTTTTCTAGTACCCACAGTAAGATCCAATGTCAAAAAATACTTCAATCCAAAATTAGACATAAAAAGTCATCTATAAAAGAAAGGGGGTAACTTTACTCCAGTGATGTAATTTAAGCGGCAATAGTTTATCAAAACCTAAAGATCTCCATCTTTTTTGATTACTAGCAGAGGGGAAGTCCAAGGACTGTTGGATGAACAAGTAGTACAGCCTAGATTAAAACGCTTTATCTCAAGATTCACTTGAGCCTCCTCTATTTTTTGACTTTCAATAAGCTCAATCTTTAAAAGAGGAATGATTTTTTCTTCCTTTTAATGGATTACTTCATACATTTACACATAATCACATGGTCCCTTAGGAAAGATATCTTCATATTTTTCTATTAAAGCTTCTACATCTTGATCTGGTATATAGTAAGGGTGTCACAATTTTACTTTTGTCTAGGACTATTGTGGTAGGTGGTACAATCTCTAAGTTTTATAGAGCGGCAAAAAAGTTTACATGGTTAATATGGCTAACAGGAAAGAGTTTGACATAGGTAATGACAGCATGCCATAGTATTGAAAGTGTTTGACTGGTTAATTATTAATAAAACTGAGATATACTTTATTGGCAGAGTCTAAGATCTCGGGACAGGTCAAAACCTTAATAGAAGGGTTGTTTAGTCTACATATTTCTAAAGCATGAGTATTGGGAAATTGGATTTATAATTTGGGAGTCCATCATGACTTTAGAGCGTGGGGGTATAGTAAGAAAATGGGGTGTAGAGCAGTAATCATTCTTTAACACTAACAGTGATGGGGGACAGTTTAGTTTTGTGACCTAGAATTCAGTATTCTATCCAACAGATTGAGATAGGATACTTAATGAGGCATCAACACTTCTTAGGGCCCCTTATCTTTAGTCAGATCATATAGCAGTAATAGCAATATCCCAGAAGAGAAATATTGTTCCTATTGATAATTACCCAATCAAATTCTTTCATTAGTTAGACATCAGTGAAGAATTAATGACTACTGTTTTATAGGTATATACCAGGAGAAGTGGATACAAGCTTCCAAAATCTAAGGGACAAAACTGAGGTTGCATCATTAGCTTTAGTGAACTTTGCTTCTACTGTTCCATATCTAGCATCATAGATTAAATTAGGGTACTATTTTAAGATTTTTATATAAACTACGTGGATATAGCGTTAACTGGGGAATGGGTGTCTACTATGGCCATAATATTAAATTTTTGAATTACCAATTTTAACATAAAGCAGAAGATACAAAGTGGGAAATATACTGTTAGAAGATATTAGTGGGGTACTGTAGCAAGGCTAGATGAGTTTATGTTTAGACCAAAATTGGGGGTTTTCAACTAAATTATAAGCTCTGTTAGTTAAAGCCTGACTTTTGATAATGGACTGAAAGTAATGATTTGTTTTGATAGTTGTCCAATATAAGGGTAAGAAAGATTTATTTTTTATTGTCTTTTATAAGGGAAACCATTGACTTCCACTAGGGGCGACTAATAAAAAATGACTGGACACACTGGGAATGAAACTGGTAATTGAGGCGCTTGAGATTCATCAGCAGAAGGAACTTCTTGCCCTAAACTAGCCAAGATTTTTCTGCATCATGCTAAGGGCGACAGAAACAGCCATACACAGAGAAATTGGTACTCTTATAATATATGCAATACTCTCTTGGGCTGGAGGTTTGGGAGGCGCCACAGATAAAGCTTGGGCAGATCTTTAGGATAGAACAAGAAGTCCCACGGTCTTGAAGATACTATGAGAAATCTCCATAAGAGCTTCTTTAATTTGCAGCAACGAGGTAAGGTTGAGCTTTCTTGTTCTAAGGTACAACTAAGTCTTTAGCTTGGCTTGGAACGCAGATAAAGCATCTGTGATGGCATTAACTAAGGTGGGTCGATTCCCTACAGCTAAAGTTTGAGCATTGTGATAGAATTTTTAGAAAACTCGTTGTTAAATACTCCTTAATTTGAGGCAAATCCAAAAAGCTTGTTTTTCGTTTTCCAAAATTTAAATAACTCACCAACTCTTTGAGTAGAGCAAACTTAGCATCAACTAAAATGCAACAATTCATTAAGTTTGAGACCATAATATAATGGAACTCAGCTGAGGCAGTTCAATAGATGCTAAATAGTTTCTGTTTGGTCGTTTTCTACAGAGAATCTTAATTAAAAAAAAAGTAAGGACACTTCCTTATCTCAGGACATATTTTCCCTAAAAGAGGGCTTTAGGAGTTGCCTGGAGGGGTCAGTGAGTTAGATAAATGGATAACGTGAGGTATACGCATTCAGCTTGGTAGCATTTAGTCTTGCTGGGATATTCATGTGGCGCATGGAATCTGTATGATGGCTCAAAATTTTCATATTGTAGGTACCAGTGATCATCTCATCTAGCTGGATCGTGAGAAATACCCTTACAGAAGTAAGAAAGGGCCTAAGCCCCTAAGTGGAGCCCCTCTCCCAGATCAGTGAACTACCTCATGTGTAGATGATGATAGTGACTGCCCTGGCCCTCTATGATCCTCCCCATTTGTCCCCATTTCCTCTGCCACACCGATAGAAAACAATGAAAGGTTGTGAAAAGAGGTGTTTAAGGCAAGGGGCCTCTAGAAATACCCTAAATTTTATTCCAGCTTAGTCTTGATCTCAGAAACTGTATTGGAACTTACCAAACCCTCACCATATCCCATATAAAGCCCTATATGTCTATCAAGCTGTACTGAAGTAATGTAAATAGCTCATATTATGGATCAAACTTGCAGACACTCTAATTAATCCCAATGCTCATTTGAGTAATTCCCTCAATAGGTTGGGTTTTAAAGAAACTGGCGATAGTATATTACCCAACTGAATAAATCCGTTTAATATTTATAGTGTCCAACTATATTTATCTCTTATCTGGCAGTCACATTATCAAAATCTTCATGATAAAATTTGAGCTTTATAAAGTCTTTCCTTTTACAATTATGCAAAGCCCATCTTGATAACCTTGGACTCCGCAAAAAAGCTTAGCCGCTCACCAGATTCTAAGCTTACTCCTCCCACTATATAGGCAACCACGCTCTTTAGGGTAGGTACTTCTCACCTTGGCTTCATCTAACATGGACCTTTCTCTTCTAGATTACACCTATGAGGAGCAAGCTTTGTTTTACTTTCCTATTACTCTTGTTCTAAGACAATAAAGATCACTGTGCAGGTGCTTTTTACACTGTGGCGGTTGAATACATTATGGCCCTCACAATCGCACAAGCACTATTCCTGGACTCTGGTGTGGCCCTTAAATAATGGGATCATTCTCTCGCCCTATGAATTGTCATGATATGCATTAGCCAATACAATTTTCTGTGCATAGTTAATGCTTCTGTGAACATTTTCCAGTAGTTAATGATTTTTTATATCAGGAATCCATGGTGTAAGTTGGTGGCGTTGCCAACAGGTCAATCTTAAGTTAGGAAATGACTCACTCTCCTTCACCAACAACAAGCTCATAGAAATACCACTATTTGATACCCTTCCTCCTAAGACCTCTTTGAGCTCTAAATTAGCTACTGCTCCTCTACCATAGATCTTCCGCCAGCTTTCCAATCTTTTTTACCCTATACAAAAGACAATTTAGCATGGCCTAGCTATTAGGCTCCCACCTCATCCAAAGTATGATCTGGCGTAAAAAGCTGACAGATGCCTTGTAAAATTAAATAGACCATTATAACCTCACACAGAGGAATTGACAAATCACTGAATGTATGGCTGGATGACATGCTGGAGAAGAGTTGGATGGTTAAGAAGTCCTCCCTCATTGCCTCCTCCGTTGTTTTCGCTCAGAGGGAAGATGAACCCTTCTGCACTGTGTTGATTTTGGGCATGTAAACAAAATTGACAGTTCCATACCCTATCCCCTCCCACTGGAACAATCCCTAGATCAGTCAATTGAAAAGTCCAGATTTTCTCTTAGCCTGAGTTGTTTAACGCCTTAAATTAAATAATCGTCAAATATGGCCAAAATGGCTTTCAACTATCTGCACTATTGGGAAACTTTAAGTTTATAGCAATGCCTTTTAGTTAAAGAATGTGACTGCCACCTTTCAGAGCCTCATTGATGATGTCCTGGGTGATCTCTGCTTCACATAAGCGGTTGCCTATATTGATGACATATTAATACATGCGCCCACTCATGAGTAACACGCAAAATATCTGGAAAGCTATAATGCTACCATCCACAGGGCTAAGCTTTTCGTAAAGCCCTCTAAATGTATACTCTTTTTTAACAAGGTGACCTTCTAAAACTAATTTTGAATGATGGCTACTTGATTACCCCATGCAAGTTAAAAGAAAACTTAATCCTGGTCAACCCCCAGTAACTAAAACCAACTCCATAGCTTTATTAGGACAATATCTTTTTCAAGAAGTTCTCCCCTAACCTTGCTCAACTTGTGGCACCCTTTATTAATTGAGGGGCAAGAACACACCTTTTTAAAAGAACACCTGATTTTCAGCAGGCGTTTGAGTCATCAATAAAGGGTTTTTCTTACTGCACTCCTCCTCAGGATCGCTGACACGTCAAGTCTCTATTGTGGTCTGGAATGCATCGTCAGTTTCCTTGGGTGCTGTGTTCCTCCAAGAGCATGAGGGGCTGAGCATATAATTGCTTACTTTCTTGGAAGTTCTCAACTACTGAGCAGGTCTGGGAAATTTACAATGAATAACTGGAGGCTTACCTTAATCACTTAATTATTGGCGCTACCTCCTCCAAGTGCCCAGTATGAGATTATATTGCGCACTAAACACCAATCCCTATTAAATTATAGAAGACCACAGAAGCTTTTCCACCGCCTAGCCCGCACATACAGGAATATATGCAGTTTGATTTCAAGTACGAATTCGTAAAAGGGTCCTTGAATATCTTGTCAGACATGTTTATTAAAAACCCCGCCATGAACCCAAGAAAAGGCGAGATCCCTGACCTTGTTACTGTTGTTTCTGCCTCCCATATTGACAATGGATCTCCTTTCCGTTCTCTTCACCATTTGTCACCAGATGCTCCCATCCTTGACTAATTTCTCACCGCCCAGCTGACCTCCACAGAAGATATCACATTGTATGAGGACTTGGAATTTAAATCTTTAAGCATGCTCATTATGGCCCCAAGGATATGCTAATTTTCTTAAGAGAACAAGTTTAGTTTCTTCTGCCCTCTGTGAACAGGTGATTCAATAGCTTCATTTTACCACAACTGTGGTTCATCCTGGGTCCAAAAAATGCGAGTAATTGCTTAAACAGATGTATAACTGGCCAAGATCTTCCAAGAAGATCCCACATATCTTCCCATTGTGTAGTATGTTCACAAATTCAAATCTGATAGATCTTTGATAAAAGGCCTCCTGCGTTAGTTGAAACAGCAGTGGGCTTCTGGATCTTTTAGTATCCAATCATTCATTGTAGAGTTGCCACTTTTAAAGTGGATTATGTGATTTTTGTTGTTTATCGCTTCACCAAGTTTACGCTCTTCATCCCTTGTAACACAATGATTAATTTGAAGAAATGACGGCCCTGCTTGTAATTAATGTATTCTCTATTCTTAGACTCACAAAGGATATATCAAGTGACCGCGGGTCACTACTCACTAGTAAATTTGGGAATTTACTCCTTGATATCCTCCAGATCAAATCCTAAGGGTTTAATGCTTATCACCCCTAATAAGGTCAAACTGAGAGGGCGGACCAAACCTTGGATTAATTTCTCTGTTGATATGCTTCTGCAAGTTATGACGCATGGGCTTCAGATCTTTTTTCTGCGCAGTTTTAATACAATATCTCCCAATATCTCCGCCAGTTTGATTATTTAGGACAATTTGGGATTTAAAACCTCAGTCCATATTGGCACCCGCTTAACTTCTATTGTTGCTGCCGCAGAGGAAAGCTTGAATCATAAATGCAAAACCCATAATCTTGTGTGGGAGCCCTTCAAGGGAAGTAAGAACATTACAAGAAATTTTCAGACTGAAAATGCCAAGTGGACCATGAGCTAAAGGAAGGATCCTTTGTCATGTTGGACACACGTCATTTGGACATAATGTAGCTTCTCAAAAGCTAGCGTGCAAACGCTATTGGCTCTTTGAGTTCTTGAAGGACTTAAGAATAAAATCCTCAGCTTTAAGCTTTATCAGTGAAAAAGCACAACGTGTTTCGTGTGTCTTTGTTGTCTCCATTCAAGGTTCCCAATTTCCTGCGTCTCTTAAATGCTTCATAATAAAAAACTCCAAGGAGGAAGAGGTAGAGGTAACGTTGGCCTCTCAGAAATCAAGTCGCTCTATTCAGTACCTAGTGACTTAGAAAGGCTACCCTTACTACAGAAATAGATAAGTGAGCGAGAAAAATTGTGTGAACTGCAATGACCTTATGGAAGAGCACCACATAACCCATCCCATGGCTACAGAGCTCTCAGAAGATCGTCAAATTCTTGCTATCAAGCTTCCTAAGAGGCATATAGATTAAGCTCTTACTCATCATCCTAAAGGTGAAATTCATACTGTCCTAAAAGGAAAGGGTAATGTAAGTACCAATGATAAGCCATACAACTGGATCTTTATCAATTACATAAAGAAGTAAGTAAGGGTAGTTTCCAATGGAGCCCCTTTAACAGATCAGCGACCTAGCCCACTTAGTAGATGAGTAATGGGTGACTGCCCTGGCCCCCAATGATCCTCTCTCTTTGCCCCATTTCCTCTTCTACCCTGATAAAAATAATCAAGGGGTGTTCAAATAAATGGTTCAGGCTAGGTGCTTTGGAAGGACCTTAGGGCTCATTCAGGTTAAGGCCTTATTGCAGGTAATGTATCAGTATTTACCCAACCCTATCCTAAACCACATCTGAGCACCAATATGTCTATTAAGTTTTATTGGGGTATAGTTAATAGTTATAATTGGAGATCAAACTTGCAGATCACTCTAATTACCCCTAGGTTTCATTTGATTAACTCCCATGATAGGATGGGTTCAAGAGGAGCATAGGATAAAAGCTTACCCATCTGGCAAAATCTATTCATGATTGGTATTATCCCACTGGATTTCTCTATGATCCAGTAGTCGCACTATCAGAAATCTTGACATGATTTGAGCTTTTTAAAAACATCTGAACCCATCTTGCAAAGCACACCCTTCCCTATTAAGACTCCCTACAGAGGCTTATCCATTCGCCAGTTTCTAAGCTCCTTCCCCACAATATATACAACCACGCTCCTTGGGGTAGGTTGCCATTTTACATTTTTAGTTTTTACTTTACTTTCAAATTAAACAACCTGCTCTGAGTTGTTTGCCATGGAGTTCTTCCCCACCTTTTGTTTTGTCTTATACTAATGATATGTGGAAAACGCACACTGAAATCCACAATCTTTAAAACATCTATGGAGTAGAAATCACGATCTGCCAATTCAGCAGTTTTCCTCGTTTCAGCGGAATTTTTATATCTTGGCTTCTCTAAGCCTGTCTGCCAATCTACCGTGCACTCTGCGGATGTCATTAACTCAAAAATACTCTGCTGATCCGCATTAATTGACGCAATATAGAAGTTTTATGTTCCCATAATATCTTATTCCATTCTTTTATAGTACTAAGTAGCCTTATATCTTTGAGGGGTTGTCTCACTACCTGCCTCTCTCACCATGAGGGTTTCCCCAATAAGACCTGGGTTGCCCACATCACAGCATCCTGGGTTGTTATAGGTCCTATATATGTTATTGGACCAATTAACTACATAAACTAATCTTTATCACCCCACTAAAAAGTCACTAGTTCAGCTGAGCCTGGTATTCTGGGATTTCACTGGAAGCTAATACACCCAGTCTTTGTTTCTTCTTCCATATGTTATCTTTAACCCTTACAACTATAAAAAATAACAAGGTTGATTCGCTTGTGGGTTGGATGAGAGAAGTTTTTATTGAAAAGCTCTGATCAACTGTTTAGCTTCATATTTTATACTAAGGTTGTCTCCTTAATCTCAAATTGACGTTGTTCTACAGTGAGGCTTTGTGTTACAGCCCTTTTAGGGAGTGAGATAAGGCTACTAAAGCTTCAAATGGTCATGATGTGTAGATAAAAAGACTTCTGCATTTGAAGGTACTCCATCTAAGGTGATCTAAATCCTCATAACTCGCTTCATATCTGGGTGTTTAACAGTTGCATTCTCTGCATCAAGAAAATGCTATATCTTCCAAGAATCCCTGAACTGTTACTGGGCCCTGGAGGCTAAAGAGGCCCAATTCTGGCCATGATACCAGAGAATACAGGTTCAGACAGGGGTTCCAGGGGTCCAGTTATCATAAGTTTTTTTGGAAACATAGGTCACCAGGCATACCTGGAGGACCAGAAAATCAAGAATTATCCATTGTTTCCAAGTCTTAGTTTTAATTTTATTTGGAAAAGGCTTACCATGGGATGGACACTTCCATTAAAGCAACAACAAAGGAACACAAAACATGAAAAAGCACCCCATAAGAGCCATATCTACATCCTGTTGCCCGTGAGACCGCCAATGGAAGGAATAGGGGAGGTGTCACAGAAGGCCTGCTCCAATAATTAGCACAAATGAAGTAAAGGGTACAAGATTAGAAACCATATAGTGCTCCAAGAGGAAACCAACCAGTGTTGGCATGATAGCAAAGGGCCAAATATCAGGATTGGAAAGTGGTCTATAAGGTTGGATCTGAAGTGACGAACATCCTCACACAGGTGGGAGCAGTGTTAGTAAGAGCATCCATGACAATTTGTGTATCTTCCACAAAGCAATTACTAAAACTAAGGCACTAAGAGAAAATTGAATGGTAGAGTTCAATGGAAAAAAGAAAATGGTCCTAGACAGGCTGTAAGACTGTGCTGTATCCTGGCGAAACAACTGCATAACTTAACGCCAGATCTCCTGAGACATCGGGCATCATTCAAACGGTAGACTAAAATCCATATTGCCACACAATACACATGGAGACTGAGAGGTGTTGGACACTCAGCAGTTTGTTACACCCTCTTCAGGCATCTCCATAAATGAGCGCAAATTTTGGGCTGCAATAAAGGATGGTGGGCATACCTCCAAATGGCCTTCTAGGTGCCAAAGATTAAGGGATGTCCAGCATGTCAAGATAGTCAGCATGGGCTATGGTTTGAGGACGGCAAGGTAAGATGTTGCGCAAAATAGCTTGGCCCAAGAATTGTTTAAGTATAAAGGGGGAGGGCGACCCCTCTGGGAGGTGTGACCACTGATGCTGATCCTCCATTCTATGCTCTGCATGGTCATGAGGATCCAATTGGAGTGGGCGGGGGTCCCGTGAGGGCTTCCAGAGGAGTTGTGTGAAGACAGGTAGTTGATAAGAGAATTAGGGTGATCTGGGTTGTGAATGGAAGAATACAGGAAAATTTAGACCGTGCTGCGTGAGACCAGTGCTGAGTAGGGAGTGCGAGGTAAGGTACCTGGGAAATTCAGGAGTTAAGTACACTGGAGTCATGGTGCACGTAGTTATCAGTCCCATACCATAACTACAGCATGGGAAAAACAGGACGTCCAACGAACAGGGTGAGGGCGGCCTAGCCATAGCCACCCTTGTACGAGGGCATAGAGTGTTGCAAAGAAGGAGGGTGAAAAAGAAATAGCATGTGCAGTATCTTAAACGATGGACAGAAGTAGTGAGTTTGAAACCACTACCCGGCCAGTCAGGCTAGTTTGCTGGCCTCTGAGGGAGGCAATGCGCTTAGTTAATTTTGTCTAAAATGTAAGTATTATTACAGAGGTGGCATACCCTCCCTCCTCCAGACATACTCCCAAATGGCGTACTAGACACATATTGGGCTTGGAAACAGATGAGAGCTTAAGATAGGCGATATTGATTGATTGCCTTGATAAGCTTACATGATGCCGTGAAGCAGGAATATGCTGCTGATCAGCGGTGGCAGGGGAACAGTGAGATTATTATCTACCAAGAATGATGATCTTATTCTTGTTGGTATTGAGGGCTTAATTACTCAACCCAGAGTACACATGTATGGTAGTTTCCAAGATGCATGAAGGATGGTTGTCAGTGACACCAAACACACTATCATTAGCCAATGCTACCATTCTGACTGGCGCCTGGCCTTGCACATGAGCACTAGAAATATGGGCATTTTCATTGCGGAGAAGTGGATCAAGGCTAAAGGTTTACAACAGAGGGCTTAGAAGGTCACCCTGTGAGAGACCCCTTTGGGGCAAACTAAATCAGTCAAGAAACCTGAGCCGTGTACTGCCATTGTGGCTGATTCAGTAAGCACTATTACACAATTGGTAAAACGAGATGGAAGCTCAAACTTGTTGAGGCAAGTCCTAGAATAAGCCCTGTTGACACGATCATAGGATTTGTTTTATCCAGGAATGCAAGCGTACCAGTAGCAGGAGACTAGCAATCATTGGCTACTGTATGGACGTTGCCCATATTGTTCTCATGGGATTGAAGCCAATTATGAAGGGGATATTACTTCAAATGCAACTTTCCCAAGACGCTTAGCCATAATTTAATAAAGATTTCAATTATCAGTATTAGTAATAAGATAGGGCGCAAGTTTTCCAGTTCCAGCTAGTACACATTTTTAAACAAGGATACCATATATGCATCTTGGCCACAAGGAAGGAGGCAAGTCTTTAAAAGACATTTATTCATTGAGACTAACAGTAGGTTCGATATTGTTACAATATTTTTAAAATATTCATAAGGAATACCATCAGGGCATGGTCATTTCATGTCTGGCGCACCTCTAACAGCAAACCAGATTTCATCTCGCAATATTAAACTCATTGAGTTCAGGTAGTGGGTAATAGTGCAGATATGCGCACCATTAGTAATGAGTCAATTTCATCAGTTTCAACAGGGTTTGAACTGTATAGCTTGGAGTAAAACTCGTGAATTTTGGAGGAAATTTAGTTCAGCATATCTACGATGGACTTTTCCAGCCGCCTAACCTGGTACAGGCCATGTTTTGTTTAAAAGAGAAAATAAATGAAGAAATAGGCAGATATTTTTCACCTGCCATATTTTTTGGCCTTGTAGTGAACACTAGTGTGGTGTTTGTGTTCTATTACAAGTTTGTTCAAGCGGGCGGACACAACAACCCATTTACGTCCCAAAGCAGGGCTGTAACCTGCAGCAGGGACGTTTCTCTCCAGGTGATCAACTTCCGCTAGAGTACGCCTAATGACTGCCTAGGCAGCTCGGGAGTGCCATGATGGTATGTGGTGTGCTTGGAGAGCTGTGTGTGAATTATAAACAGACCATGTGGAGAGAGGATCTGCACAGAAAGGAGTTACAAACTCCTGACTAAAGTCGCAGTTTTGACCCAGTGTAAGAATTTCAGGCAAAGAAAGCTTAGCCAGGAGAAGCTTGCTCCATATGGACGCCTAAGCCATCAGGCATGACAGAGTAAAAGACACTGAAACCATTCTATGGTTGGAGAAATCTTTTTTGTGCCGTTGAAGTGAGAAATTTGTGGGTGAAAACTCAACGATGTGATGTGAGGTCTATGATTGACATAGACAGAAACTGCCCAATGTGTAAATGAGGACAAAACATGTTATGAAGAAGGGGAGAGTGTTTGGGTATGGTATCATAGAGACCCAAGGTAGCCTTCAGGGCGTGAAGCTCAATGTGTCCTTGCAGGGGATCAACTGTGGAAGTCCACCAATATATGGCTGTGTTGTCCAACAATTTATATAACCAATCACGAAGGTATTGGGTGGAAGGTGAAGAATGGCAACGTCTGTAAAAATCCACAACAAACCCATGAACAGGTCGGGGCATAGATTTTAGCAATTGAGTGTACTTCATCACACCATGAGGATGTAACAGCCAGTACGCAGCCGATTAAAATGGAGGTTTGAGAGATATATTTAAATTTACTTATTACCTGTACTTTCACACTACAATACTGCTAGCAAAGGGACACAGTAGGGAGGATCATGTGTTCTCATGCATCCTCATCACCTTGTGGACAGTGGGATTCATGTATTGGAAAGGTGCTCACAGTTGTAACAGATGAGTTTGACTCAATTGTTGCATAATGGCTCAAATTCAGATTTTCTGAATCTGAGCCAATTCTTTTTTTATAAAGATATCTGGTTCTGTCGTTTTGGGTGCTGGGTTGTGCCTCACCCAAGTTGTAGATTAGGCTTGTGTGAGCTTATCTAATAACTTGGGTGAGGCCCCCAAAGCGCTGCCTTTATAAGGTGCACCTTTCCATTATGAAGTTCACTTTGGAACTTACACCCTAGCATGTCCCTTTCCTGAGGAGCATTGTCAGTTGCTCCCCAGATGAGCTCTGGTCGGCGGGTCATTTTATTATCCAGAATAAAATAGAGGTTGATTTGGGGTTCATATACCTCGCTTACCTGTTGGCCTTTTCCCTCATCGAGGAGTCTTTCATGTAGGTTGGTTTAGGATTAGTCCCCCTGAGGATTTGGAATAACCAACCAATAGTAGTAAATGTTTGGTACTGTTGGTGCCCCAAACCTCTCCCTACTCAGTTAGGCTGCTTCATTTGATTGTCAGTGCACTGAAGTATCATTCAATTATACAGCGGTCAGAATTGGGATTCTTCCATCTGTTACAACAGTTATGGTTTTTTGGAAACTCAGTTTCTTGGCCTAGGATGGAGAAGCCTAGAGTCCCACAACTTTCAACGTCCCTAATTTCTACTGAGACGCTCATCACACCTAAGGAGTGAGGGGTAGACTCCCTAACCTATCCCTTTGCTTTCTATAGGTATCTATGAGTTTTTTCTGCAAGTACCATAATCATGCGCATGGGCAGGAGAGAGTTGGCACCCTCTAAGATGTCATGTTGTTATTCTTAATATAAATATAAATATTATTATTACTAGGTTTTTTTTGTTATTTTTAGGGTACACAAGTTTTTTTTCATTATGGTGCTCTTGCGGTGCACTAACAGCGGGCTCACTAGATTTGGTTGTTTTGGTTGGATAAACTTGGTTCCAGTCAGTGTGCAAGTTGCTTGAACGGGTGTGCAAATTCCTGAAAGTTGTACTAAATCTGGTTGTTACAATTCAATTAGCTGATGAATTGGGGTTGCACCAAGATGGAAAATTCGCTTTGTCATCTTGAATCTGTTCAGGTGAAATGGTGGATTGAAGCTAAGGCTGTCACCTTGTCAGCTGACCTACGGACCTGTTTGGCCTTTTTATATTCCTGTGGTGGCACAGGGTCAACTTCTATATATAGACCTTCTCCAATCCATTTAAATGCAGAAAAGTATTAACTTAACATTCAGAGTTGTAAGCAGATTTGTCCAGAGCCTTAAAAGCAAATTTGTAGGATTTTATGCCTTCTTTGACAGATAGGTGTGCACGTTGTGCCCAAAAGAAAGGAAGAAGGTGCAAATGGGCGGTTTACTGTCCATGATTGCCCTGAAAGGATGATTTGTCTTAACAACAATTATGAGGGTAGCGAAATATGGGATTTTAGTGAGATTGGCCACGATTTCATTGTGTGGTATGATAATTGAAATAGCCTTACCCATTATAATGTTAGGCATAAAAAACGCTGAATTCTAAAAAACTTAGTTTCTCCAAAGGATGTAATAACTATTTTTAGTTGTTCCTCAACGGCCTTGTGAGACAACATTATAGTGAGAAATTTTTTAGAATTTAAATTTTTTAGATTTTGTCAAGCACTTACGCTTCACTTCAACCACCTGTTGCCTTCCATTAGGTTGACCACCATGCATGTCAAGAGTGTCTATAACTCTCCAAAACACAGCGTGGTGGTCATTGGTGCACAGGAACAACAAAAGGGAACTAGTAATCGTCGTTATAATTAAAATAGCCCAGCAGAGGGTGCTTGAGCGAAAGTGACTTAGAGCAAGGGTGTTGAGCATAGTAAGAGTATTAATAAGTCGAATATTCTTCACAACTTGGCTGTGCACTAGAGGGCAGTTCATAACCAAGTTTGGTACAGGGTTAAAGTGCACTGGTGACCGGGTTTGGAGGGAACCTGGTATAACCAGTGTTGTCCCTGAGTCTTTGATAACTTTAAACACAAGAAACTGGCTAATATGATGCAAGACCTCCTCAAAGAGGTCTGCGCACAGGTGCGCCCAAGTCAACACATGAAAAACGTAAAATGATGATAGTGTTTATTTGGGAAGAAGACCAATTATAAAAGTTGTTCTCAAGCAAAGATACTTAAACCAAATTGGGAAAATTTTGGATTGATGGAAGTGGGATTCAAGCCTTGGTGCATTAATAGGTGTACACTTACATCTGAAAGGGTCATATACCTCAAAATTGACTTTACATGAGTAATTGACTGAAGTTGAACCTGACCCAAGCTTGCAATTTTGTAAAAGGAACGGATTTTGAACCCCCATTCACCGATTAATCAAATTGTCCCATTATCATTAAATTTGAAACTTGTTCATTTTGACCCTAGAGCCAAAACAGGGGCTGGGATTTAGGCACATCACTTGCACCGACCTGGGTGTACCTAGCCTGTACCCAGCGTTGATCCAAAGTGTGCTTGAGATCAGAAAGGGCCTGGAGTTTCACCTTCTTTGCCTTCTTTTGCACAGCCTTGTCCCTGCTGCTGGTACCCTCTAAAAGGTCATGTAAACATGACATAAGCCTCTCCTCTTTTTTGGTCTCCTTTTTCCTTCTAGGGGATTTTCCAAGGAAAAGTTTTTGTGGGCTGTCAACTTCATGGCAGCAACGGCTTGGTTAAATTTTGATCCTTCAGCCTTAGGGAAACGCTCATGGGATGCTACAATTAAATCTTTGGCATGGACGCAATTGTGCACTGGGACCTAACTGTTCTACGCTGCTTCAAATTACCTTCCAAGATATAAGATACTTGAGTCTTCTTCTTACCAGATGAGAGGCTACAATCTCCTCCTATTCCCATTCTGGCTTCCCATCCACAAGATAAGCTTTGAAGTCTTTGGTGGGGGCCCTCAAACAACGTGAGCTTGCTTTCATGGAATACTGAAAAAATTTGAAACAATGGGGGTAGATTGAACTGGTACAAGGCGTGTCCCACTTTTTTAATAACGCAGTATGGCCCAATCCTCTTTGGTCTCAGTCTTTTACATGTTGCTTGATTAGGATGTTTTTAGCATCCAGCATCACGAGATCTCCTTCCTAGTACGCAGGTCCAACCCATCTCTTACCATCATCATTCTCCTTGTAAGCCTGCATGGCTGCATCTAAATTAGTGCTCACCCATTGATGCACTTTCTTGATCATTTTTGTAAAGTCCACCACCGCTTCCACCTCGGATCTACAATTGGGCTCCATGTTGAAAGCAGGATTGAAGCCATAGTTGGCGAAGATGGGGGAACACCCGATTGATTCATCTTGTGCATTATTATAACTGAATTGGGACATGAGGAGATGGGAAACCCAATCTGAGTGATCTGCGGCAGTGTAACAATGCAAGAACTGTTCAAGGCATTGGTTTACTCTTTATGTCTGCCCATCTGATTGGGGGTGATAGGCAGTTGAATGGCTGGGACGGATTTGCAGAGTCTTACACAACTCTTTCCAAAAGACAGAGGTAAACTGAGTTCCCTATCGTTGATTTTTTATTGAGGGACCCCATGAAGAGCGAACACATTGATAACAAACAGCCTAGCCATTTCAGCCTCTGTGACTGTGGCTCTCAAGGGATAAAGTGGGCGAACTTTGTAAAATGGTCCACCACCACCATGATGGCATCATAACCATCTGAGACAGGTAATTCCACAATAAAATCAACCAATAGAGAAGTTCAAGGCACATCATTCTTTTGAACTGGTACCAAAGACACTGCTAAAGGCTAATGATTCGGCTTCATTTAGTTGCAGACTAGGCATTCTTTACAATACCTACCCACCTGAGCGTCTAATCCCTTTCAATTGTAAGTTCAGCGGACAAGCTCAAGGGTCTTCGCCTTCACAGGATGACCAGCGGTGATTCCATCATAATTGTCCTGGATGATTTTCTGGCGTAGTCCAGCAGGAACCCATAGGCGCCCCTGAAACTACACCATCCCATCCTTTACATGATAACCTCTGGCAATATCCTCCTGATTCAATGCGCTCTTTACAAGGACCATAAAATATTCAGATGTCAAAGGATGAGAAAGGACTACCTTTTTGAACATACCATATTCCTCCGCATTTTTTTAGAAGAGAGAGAGCTGGCTCATTGACCAAGGGAGAGGAAAGTTGAGACACAATCTTATCCAGGAGAATCATTAAATGGGTAATATGCACCTCAACCTCCTTAGGATTGGGAGCTAGTGCAGGGTTGCGGCTCAAAGCATCTGCCAACCCATTATCCTTGCCCTATGCAAACTCATAAGAAAACGCAAATTGGTAAAGGGTCTTATGCCAGCGGGTTTGCTGTGGTGTTAAGACATGAGGTTCGCGGCAATGTAGTAAAGCATAGTGATCTGTACATATGTGGAAGAGTTGGGATGAGCCATGAAATTGATGACGCCAATAAGTCAGCGTCTCAACCATTGCTAATAACTTTTTATCATATAGGGCATTGTTTGACTTTGGTAGAGACATCTTGCTAGAAAAATATCACACTGGAAGCTCTATTCCATCTTCGCCTACAAGTAATAGGGCTGCTGCTATGGCAACTTGGAAGCGTCTGAAGCAGTATAAGCTCTTTATTATGGGCTGACATGGCAAAGAACGGAATTGGACAGCAAAGTGCACTTTACTGCCTGGAATGCATCCTCCAAAACAGGGGACCACTGAAGTACTTTTGCTTCACTTGCCTTGTACAAAGGTGCCGCCACCTCAGAAAGGTTTGGCGTGAAAATCCTTAAGGAACGTATTTGTCCTCAAGAAACTCCACAATTCCTTAAATTAAGTTGGGGTGGGCAACTCACGAATTGCCTTCTCCTTGTATGAAGTTATCATGTGCCCTTGGTCATACACGACGTTTCCCAAAAAGGTGATCTGGGACTTAAAGAACTCACACTTGCTGATTTTCAGCGTAAGGTTGGCTGCCTTTAACCTCTCCACCACTTGCCGAAGGTGTATTGCATGGGAATCATGATCAGGGGAAAACACCAATATATTATCCATGTAGGCCAACGTGAATACCTCCAGCAGGTCCCCCAAAGCTGCATCAATATGGCGCTGAAAGATAGCAAGGGCATTCTTAAGCCCAGAGGGCATGACTCAAAACTGGAAAATCTCTTTTCTTGTACGGAATGTGGTTAACCACTCCTTTCTCTTCTTAATCCAAATATGATTAAACGCGTTTAAACAATCCAGATTGGAGAAGACTTGCGCCTTCTCCAAATAGCGTGCAATCTGTGAGTTTAGGGGGATGTGATGTAAGTCTGGTACAGTGACGTTGTTGAGATTCCCATAATCTGTGCAGGGGCATAAAATACCATCGGCCTTCTCAACAAAGAGAAGTGGGGAACATACAGTGGAGGTTAACTGAAAAATAGCACCTTTGGATAACTGCTCCTTAGCCCACACTTCTATAGCCTCTCCCTCCCATACCATCAATGATAAATTGGGGAAGATATACGCACCAAATTAACTGTGAGCTTGAACTTTCAATCAAAATCTGAATGATCTGGTAGTGCATTGGCTGAAGCTGCATCAAATGAAGATTTTAACCCCTCAAAACAGGAAGGTAAGGGAACCTCCAACGTGGGCTTCAACAATGGGGAAAGACTGAGAGTGTGAATATGAGGCCAGTGGGGAAAAATATCCCTGAAAGTTGGCTTCAGCCAAAGGGACCAACTTGTGACCATTCTTCAAAGTTAGGGATAGGATATTCTCTTTCAAGTTAGTCCTGACATCAAACTTTCGCCACCAATCTACACCCGAAATAATGGGGTATATAAGGTTTTTGATAGCTTGGAAATGGTTCGTTAAAAGATACTTGCCCACTTGATAATATAACAACCCTAGTACCTTCAGGGTGAAAATACCTTGAGAAGCCCCTCCTCTAACCATACCACCTGGCAAGTAACTTGCTCAAGGTAGTAGGCCAGGTTTTGGTCAATGAAATTCTCAGAGGATCTAGTATCCACCAAGATAGAAGTGCTAATCTTACCTGAAGGGGATGAGAGGGTAGCTTTTAATAGAAAATAACCCAAATAATCTTTATTTATAGCAGACAACGCCAATATTTCACCACTAAACTCTGCTTCAGGGTTGTACATATCCTCAGGGTACGTTTTTGCATAAAAAATGGAGAGGGTAGTTGCCATTATTACTGATGAGGCCACATATCCCACCATATCTTCAGCGACTGCATAAACGTTTTTATAGTTCAATTTTAACACCTTCTCCACACCCTAGGATCCGTATATCATGGTTGTGGTCAAGCGTGGGTCCTCTGAAGTGATCTGGTACACTGGAATGTGCTCCAAATCTAAGCCATATGGGAAGATACATGGCTCAGTAGTTAAATAGAAACGTCGTTATAAAATGCGTTTTGGGTCACAAATGACCTTACCCCCATTTAATGACAGGTTGTATGACGTTATCCAAGGCCAACACCATCAGGCCTTTCATCAATAATCCCGCCTGTACCATCCAAATGTGGTGCCAAAGGAGAAACAAATTTTTTAGTGTTCATTTTAATAATTTTGGTGGAAAGTCAGGGGATTACATACCTTGGATCATGAAGTGACTGTATCCACTAGAGACAGGCAAGAAGGGTGAGTATCTTATGGTAAAGGTAGCGAGAATAACGCCAGACTGCTCCAACCCTTGGAAAAATGCAAAAACAGTGGTGAGCCCAACTGCGGCCATGGTCACCAGCTGGCGCACACTGTTTGCACTTCACAAAAATCCCACATGGAAAAGTTTGTGCATGTAAAGGTAAAAGGTTGGTTGTCTAATTTCAAGAGAGTGTCTATAACTCTCCAAAGCCCAGTGTGTTGGTGCTTGGTGCTCAGTACCAACACAAGGGAACTAGTAATCGTCGTTAGAATTAAAATAGCCCAGCAGAGGGTGCTTGAGCGAAAGTGACTTAGAGCAAGGGTGTTGAGCATATTAAAAGTAATTATAAGTTGAACATTCTTCACAACTTGGCTGTGCACTAGAGGGCAGTTCATAACCAAGTTCAGTACTGGGTTAGAGTGCACTGTTGACCAATTTTAAAGGGAACCTGGTAGAACCAGCAGTGTACCTGAGTTTTTGATAAATATAAACACAAGAAGCTGGCTAACATAACACAAGACCTCCTCAAAGAGGTCTGCGCATAAGTGCGCCCAAGTCAACACATGAAAAACGTAAGTGGATGATAGTGTTTATTTGGGAAGACGACCAATGAGAAACGTTGGTCTCTGTAAGTCCCAGGGAACGTCCTCTGGGTGTTGACTGGGCCATTTTCCCATTCCTAAGTAAGAAGGCACCGAAGAGGATGGCTGTACCCCTTGTTACTCAGGGCGATCTCTCTCACATAGTAGATGAGCGCTGGGTAACAGCTCTCCCACTTTGGATCCCGTTTCCAGTACCCACACTAACCTCAGCAGAACTGGTATGAGGAATCAGTAAAATCTGCATTAAGATTGCCAAAATAAAATCATTTGTAACCAATTTGAGTGACAATCCACCCAATGCTCAGATTTTAAATGGTCAAGAAGGTATGAAGACTAAACTATTGACCAGAATGCCTGACGGTTGCAATTCAATTAACATGATGATCGGAAAAATCTCTCCCCTCTCAAATCTGTCAGGCATCCCCCTGATGGGCAGCTTCCTGCTGACAAATCAGGCGTTGCACCCGTTGCAATGACATTACTGAACGAATGGCCCAGCAACAGAGCACGGGTGGGTTGGGCGTCCTGAAACTATTCCCAACCAAATGGGCCCACCCCTATGTGGGGTGGCCTTGGGGGAACTCCGCCGCTCATTGGGCTAAATGCTGTCATACCAACCATCAGAAATGTAGTCAGGCTTTGGTTCAGGCATTTGAGGTCAAACTGACAGTGACATGGCCTGCTGCCAAATTTTGCGATGACGGTTCTAAGGAACTAACCTGCCCATTCCCAAATAATTTACCAGTTAGGTCAAATTTGAGGGACCCATTCCTAGCTTTGTTTTCCCCAAATCAACTACTATTTAATCAATTGCATCACACTGAGAAGATTGTTGGTCAATTCTTCTTTCCTAAATTTCCATTAAAAAGTTCTTCCTAAAAATTAGTTTTTACATGTTAATAATTAAGCTGCCTTATCCGCTGACATTCTCATACCCCTCGGGGTTAACAGCCATATGCATCTGATATTTTATTTTGTGCCTATATGAAATTCTAGCTCACTAGCAGATATTGGTGGAACTCCTTTCTGGTTCCATATTCATCATATCAGTAGCAGTGCCTCAGGAATTCTGGTTTGCTGTTTGAATGCTCTAGCATCTGGGCTGTCAGGCCAATCTAATTTTTACTTGCTGTCCACCTGACATAATTGACCAACCATCTTTCTTAGCCATTTCCGCCTTTCTCACATGCATAGGCGCAGCAATGGTCCCTTCTTTACAACTGAGCCAAGTTGTAAAGAAGATCATCTCTGACCACATCAGACCAGCCACACTTGAGCCTCCAAAACCATACCCCATAGTTGCCGCGGTTATTTGCCCATTGTTTTCCCCGGATCCCACCACCATCTCTTTGATATCGCTGGATTCATCTACAACTACCAAAAAGGAGAACTACGCTTACTTCTTAGTTCCCATGAAGATTAGCATTGGTTCCCATCACGTCTCTTTTGAGGCCCTGGATGACATGGGAGCTGTGGGAAATTTTATGAGTGTTGAAATGGCGCAACAATTAAAACTGGAAATGGATGCAGGCTCCTCAGTGATGGTGGCCTCTTCTGCTTATCAACCCTCATATGTCATTCGCCGACTGGTACCTTTTACAATCCACCAGTTCAGCTTCTGTGATTGCTTTTTGGCTATGCTGAACTTGGTGTTTCTGGTGATCTTAGGGGTGGGGTGGCGGCGTCGACAACATGTGAAGATTCATTTAGAGTCTAATACGCTGTCATTCACCAATGATCATTTGGAGGGAGAATTCCCTTTGATCGACACCCTCAAGAAGACACAAGGAACTAGCTCCATCACTACCCTGATAACTTCTGTGGGCGTTCCAGCCAATTTCCCCAAAAACTTATTGCACTATCAGAGAATCTTTGATATGGAAAAGGCGGATCATCTGCCTAATTACACCAGGTATGATTGTGGGTTTTGAACAAACGTGGAGTTGTTGAACATCAACTGTCCGCTGTATCTCATACTGCGGAGGAAGAAGTTGCACTCAAACCTGGTTGGATGATATGTTGAAAAAAGTTTGGCTGTTCAAGGAAACCTCACCCATCACCTCCACCATCATCTTCGCCAAAAAAGTGATGGTTCTCTACGTCCCTGTGAGGATTACAGCCATTTGAATGAAATAACAGTTACTGATCCCTACCCATTGCCTCTGGAGCAGACAATCAGTCAGGCAATCGCCAAATCCCATGTGTTCTCTAAGCTAGATCTGGTGAACGCCTTCAGCCAAATCTGGGTAATGGAAGGGCAGGAATGGTTAACAGCGATCTGGACAAAGCATGGCATTTTCCAATTTCAGGTAATGACTTTCAGGCTGAAAAATGCTCCCGCTACATTTCAATGGATGATCAATAATGTACTGGGTGAACTCCGTTTCACCTGTGCTGTTGCATACATCAATGATATTCTGATTCACTCCTCAACTCCCAAACAACATGCTATCAACTTGGAAGCGGTGGTGGTCACCTTGCATGAGGCAGCGTTGCTTCTCAAACCGTCCAAGTGCGAGTTTTATAAGGAGGAGGTCACCTTCCTCAGGAATCTGGTCCTTAAAGATGGCGCCACAATCCCTCTCAATAAGTTGGATGCTGTCAAAATCCAGCAAGAAACTATGCTCACTGGTGCTATGTGCCACTGGATTTCCACAATGGAATATTTAAAATAAATAACAAACTCTTAATAAAACTAAGATTTTACTTTTTAGTTTTATTTTTTCTAAGGCAAACTAGAGAAAGGCCCTTTTCTCAATACTAGTAGTTCCTATTTAAACTAGTTCAAATTCTGAGATCATGGGCATTTGAGGCTAAAATATACAAAGCTCAGTCTTTGAAAATTAGGAAATATAGGCTTTTGGCCTATCAGATCGAGGATAAATATTTTCATGGCAAAACTGACCCATGTGTTAAGGATTTGATAAATTGTATCCAATCACCAGTGGGTAAAATCTTCTCACTTCAGGAGGGTTCAGATCTGAGTGGTAATGATTGGTTAATTCGCACCCAAACATTGATGGGTAAAATCTTCTCACTTTGGGAGGGTTCAGATCTGTGCAATATTGAACACCTCAAATTTGGATGAAAAGTCGGAGCAATCCTATTTTCAGTTTTTACCATATTACGCCAATTTTGGTATAGATTGTATTGTTCCAATGGATAGGATTCCACTGAGAATCCACCAAGGTCTTTTTGCTGTTGGTATTCATATCATTGATAGCCACAATTATATATAAAGATCGGACTCCAACATTCTTTCTCAGAAGTTGAGAAGGAGAATATCTGAAATTGCCCCCCTCAAGAATGCTGGGAGGAGTGTAGGATCATAGAAAATGGCCATGTACCCAGTTTATAGTAACTCCCGTGGCTAATGATTTGATGGAGTATCCATTGCCT